>OV277857.1:91580361-91882833 GCA_922989275.2 Gari tellinella
AAAAATATTACAATACAGCCTCAGTATTTGGTAAATAAAAATATTACTAAATGGATATTACAGTACATTCTCAGGATCTGGTAAATTAAAATATTACAATACAGCCTCAGTATCTGGTAAATAAAATATTACAAGATTCAAGATTCAAGATTTCTTTATTCAGTTATGTAAACACATAGTGTTTCTTATTACATCAACATAATCATGATAATAAAATCATAAACACATGTCAAGAACTTCCTAACAATCTTTATTTGCATTAACATACATGTATGTACAATACATACTGAACTCAGAAAAGAGAGGTTAAACTCAAAACGGTTAAATCCATTCACTCTCTATAGAGTACGTATATAGATACTTTAAACAGTAATTGAAATTGACAATCGTCTTTTAAATGCTTTAGATAAAAACTTAGCCAAATTGAAAAGATCTTTAGTATTTTCATTTTGCATCAGTGAAATAAATTTATAAACGCTAGGTCTATTATAAAAGAATGGTTTGATAAACTTCCGACGTATATCATCATATACCGGACAAACAAGTACAAAATGATATTCGTCTTCTAAGTCGTGCTTATATCAATGCAAACAGAACCTTAGATTACGTTCGGTTCTAGATTGAGAATAACGACCAGTTTCGATTCTTAAGGTATGTGACGATAATTTTAATCGCGATACAGGTGTTCTCAATTTTTTAGGTAGTTTGTCCAAATATTCCTCGTGTTCAAATATTGTATTATAGTTTTTATATATATACAAAGACTGACAGTTGCTTAACGATACATGCCATTGTTGTTTAAAGACGCCTACAAGACGTTCTTTAAACAATATATGGAATTTTTTAAAATTAATTTCGTTTGGAGTTTACAGTACAGTCTCATTATCTGGTAACTACAAATATTACAACACAGCCTCCGTATCTGGTAAATAAAATATTACAGTACAACCTCATTATCTGGTAAATACAAATATTAAAACACAGCCTCAGTATCTGGTAAATAAACATATTACAACACATCCTCATTATATGGTAAATATAAATATTACAATACATTCACAGGAGCTGGTAAATAAAATATTACAATACAACCTCAATATCTGGTAAATTAATATATTACGATACAGATATTACAGTACATTCTCAGGATATTGTAAATACAATTTACAATACAGCCTCAGTATCTGGTAAATAAAAATATTACAGTCCATCCTCAATATCTGGTAAATACAAATATTACAGTCCATCCTAAATATCTGGTAAATACAAATATTGCAACACAGCCTCAGTATCTGGTAAATAAACACATTACAACACAGTTTCATAATCTGGTAAATGTGAATATTACAATACATTCTCAGGAGCTGGTAAATAAAATAATACAATGTTAACTCAGTATCTGGTAAATATAAATATTACAATATAGTCTCGCTATCGGGTAAATACAAATACTTCAATATATTCTCAGGATCTGGTAATAAAAAAAGATATTACACTACAGCGTCAGTATCTGGTAAATACAAATATAACAGTACAGCCTCGGTCCATGTATCTGGTAAATAAAAATATTACAATACAATCTCATTATCTGGTAAATAAAAATATTATAATACAGTCTCAGTATCTGGTAAATACATATACTACAAGACATTGTCAGGATCTGGTTTAATAAAATATTACAATACAGCGATCACTATCTGGTAAATATAAATATTACAATACAGCCTCTTTATCTGGTAAATACAAATTTTACAATACAGTCACATTATCTGATAAATAAAAATATAACGATACAGCCTCGTTGTCTGGTAAATACGAGTACAGTAAAACCCCTCTAAACCGAACATGTGTGGGGGTAGCAAAAATGTCCGGTTTAAAGGGGTTTCCGGTTTATAGGGGTTTTAACTTATTTCTAGTATGGACGATAGCTGGCGACTTAAAGCAGGTTTAAAGTAAAGCAGAATGCGCCTTAAGGCGCATTCTGCTTTACTTCCAACATGCTTTAAGCTATCATCTGCTAGAGTGTACAAATCATTTTCTTCAGTGAAAGAAAAAATCAAAGACGTGATAAGGCGTGTTGATGGTGTAATGGGTAAAAATAAAGAAGAGTTGGAAACGGGACCAAAGCTTTTGTCCGGTTTAGAGAGGATTCCGGTAGTCAGAGGTTCCGGTTTAGAGGAGTTTCAATGTACATGTATTACAATACAGTTTCAATATCTGGTAAATGAAATATAACAATACAGTCTCAGTATCTGGTAAATAAAAAGAATATTACGATAGAGTCTCATTATGTGGTTGCTACACATATTACGAAACAACATCATTATCTGGTAAATAAAAATATTACAATACCGCCTCATCATCTGGTAAATACAAATATTACAATACCGCCTCATCATCTGGTAAATACAAATATTACAATACATTCTCAGGATCTGGTAAATACAAATATTACAATACATTCTCAGGATCTGGTAAATACAAATATTACAATACATTCTCAGGATCTGGTAAATACAAATATTACAATACATTCTCAGGATCTGGTAAATACAAATATTACAATACATTCTCAGGATCTGGTAAATAAATTATCAAAATACAGCCACGCTATAACGCCCACACATACCAACACTTATAGAATTGTTGCATTCAATGCAGCTAGATATTTACGGAAGAATGAATGTAAAGCAGAAAATCTCCTTTACGAACGTTCTGGCTTTACCTTCACCCTGCTGTAAGCTGCCACATTTCTTTAACACCACCAATGCGTTTTCGTTTGAGTAACCTTTGAAGGGAGGCTTAACTGTGTATGTTTTATATAAAAACTAAAGCGAGGTATTTTATACCATCACTATATAAAGGATTAGATTTTATTTATTTCAGATAATAAATAAAAGCCAAGAAGATTAGTCGTATATAAACACAGGTCTCTTTAAGACCTATGCATGCGCGTGGTTCCATTTGAACCTTGATCCTCAACATATTCTAAAGTTCTACCCTTTGCCTGCTGATCGCGTCTTTTCTGATTTTTGCAAACAGTTTGGACCCAGATCAGACGCCGCGTCACGCGGTGTCTGATCTGGATCCAAACCGTTTGACACTCGTCTTAAGGTTTCTTTACTTTAAAAATGTATAGATCTAAATTTAACAAATTTTACAGACGATTATTTAGAAGCAGACGATATCACCGCAGGAAAATGGTTAACAGGGTATTAACGTGCTAGAGTCATGTACCTATGTTATGATTCTGTTCTTAAATAAACGTAAATATAGCCATAAAATAGAAGTGGTGAGCAAATATATTTTCGACATTCTATATGTATGACTCCTAACAAGATGTTCTCTTTAACCATTACCTCTATGCATGTTTTTCTAGTTTAAAGACAGGTGGTCACTTAAAACAGGTTGAAAGTAAAGCAGAATGTGTCCTAAGCCTGCTTTATAGGATATATTTCCAATGGTGCATATTTAATTATTCATGTCTGTATAAATTGTAACTATTTTCTTCAATGGAGGGACATATTAGACGCAAAAGGGCGTATTTATAGAGTAATTGGTTAAGAGTAACTACCATATACAGTTAAACCTCTCTATTACGACCACTAAATTATGTTAATTATTAGGGTGTTTACGATAGGTAACCGCTTAAAGCAAGGTGACAGTGAAACAGAAAGCTCCTTTAGGAGCTTTCTGTTTCACTGTCATCTTGCTTTAAACTGCCACCTCTCTATTATGCAATCAATAAGCCTTCGTTTTAATGGTCGTAATAGCGAGGTTTTACTGTACTTATCGTTGTTAAACGTGGCTTTGGCAAAAGTTGCACATTATGATGAGACTCCACGAAACTCGGCGTGTCTTAAGGTTCTGCACTATTTGCTGTTGTAAATGTAAGGTTTCCAAGTATAAAGACTAATGTGGTAGTTGAACTGCGATAACTCAAGCTCTCATAAGTCGAACTTACCCATCGATAGAGACATAACTTGGGAGAGGGGTACAATTCGGAAATTGGAAGTTCGACCCCTTGTCTATATATCTAGTATTTATACTTTTTTTCTTCTTTTGGGGTTCAGACTTCTATTGTGACGGTCCCCTGTGGTGAACACGATATGTAAGCGAACCGACATCGTGGCCAAAAGTTACGGCACGAAGTTCGAATCCAACGAGCTCTAGTTATCGAGGTTTGACTGCACATCCAGGGATCCAGTTGATGATTACATGTAACCCTGCTAACAAACAAGCACAGCAGATGCATCCATTTTATATATCTACGTATAAGGAATCTAAGCCTGTTATAATGAAAACGTGCACTACAGAAGATTGCACGGCCTAACTAGTTCCTATTGCTTAAACTTGTACAATAAAACTTAACGTATGTTGAACTTAACCCCTTCGCTGCTATGACGTCATCTGTTTTAAACAATTGCCGTCTGCTTTTCTAAACTTAAATTTGAAGCTATTTGACTTACAGAATATTGAAACTAGTGTCAAACAGTTTAGATCCTGATCAGACGCCGCATTATGCGGCGTCTGATCAGGATCCAAACTGTTTGTAGATAACCATTGTACTCAGGGTACGGCAGCGAAGGGGCTAAGCAGATGATATACAATGTAATGCAGTAGAAACCATTAGTGAAATCAAACAAACATGATAACAGGCACTATTTAATTACGTAGTAATACGAATTATCATCTGCATGAACATTTTTCACATAGTTAATTGCTCAGCATGACAGGCAATTTAACCATGGAATTTAAAAGTGTACTTACTAAGTCTTGTTTACCCCTTTACCGCCAGAAAAACAATCGTCTGTTTAAAATTTGTCGTCTGCTTTAACTTATAGAATTTGAATTTTAGGCAATCTTAACTGAAGAAACGTCGATATAAGTGGCAAACAGTTTGGATCCAGATCAGATGCCGAGTAAAACGGCGTCTGGTCAGGATCGAAACTGTTCGCAAATGATAGTGTGCTCTGGGCAAGGTAGTGAAGGACTTTTATAAACCACCCACCCTGGTATATACGGTGATATTTGCCAAACCAGTGCTCCCTCTCTACAACAACAACCAATGGGAGACAAAGAGTGCATGTGTTGTTCGGAAGGAGTTGTTATAGGGATGGAAAATTAAGACTTTGCTTACATTTGCAAAAATCTTGAATCCAAATCTGACGCGTCTCATCTGAATTCAAGCTGTTTGTTACTCGTCATAATATCTATTCGGTGAAAATGTCCACTAATATGTAACTTTTAGAGAAAAAAAAGCGGACGACAATTTTAATCTGACTATATTGTAGCAGTGACATTGAAAGACATACTTGTATTGTTAGTGGAACAGCGGCAAGCACTGATGTAAGAAAGGAATTGTTGTTTGGAGGGCCGTTGTGGGAAAGGAGCACTGTTGTATAGACCCAGATGAGATGCTGAAAAGCAAGGTCGCTACATGGTCAGCCCTGATTGATTTATTGTCTCCTAGCAACGTGTATACTTGTCTTTTACAAAAAGTAAACATAAACATACACATGTAGTACATTTGTCCTCTGCAAACAGTGTAGACGCCAGACCAGATGGTTTTATTTAGGAGCCTTCGGGTTATCAGGGTCTACATTGTATGTCATATTGCATTATATTGCAACCATAGCTGAAATTGTCCATTGAAAGTGTCAGGGGTGAATGAGTTAAACTCCGAAAGTTAGACTTATTGGAAGCATTGGGCATTTATGAGGAGCTTATCGGGCATTATCAGTCAACCATCACTCCAGTATTTTCATGCATTGGCTTTTGCCAATTAAAAACTTATAAGTATATAACTGCTGGATATTTTGCATCCCCATTGTGCTAGATTCTTCCAAACGACTTAATTATATATAATCGTATGTTTCGTTCTATAAAAAATGAATTTTAAAATATATTTCTTTTGCCCAATACCATTAGTTACCCAGTGCTTCGTGTACCTAGTATTGAATACAGTGGAGAAAACGTTATTCTTTCCCAATAAACGCGTTTACGCTAAAACTATTATTTCCATTGCAAACAGTTTGGAGCCAGATCAGACGCCGGGTAACCCGGCGTCTGATCAGGCTCCAAACTGTTTGCCACCAAGTTAAACATGAATTATCAGAATTGTCAAAAAGTTGTACTTTTCTACGTTTTAGTGCTTTGCGTTTGCGTACGTTTGAGTTTAAACGGGAAAGAATAACAGATTCTCCACTGTATACAGTGCCAGGAAATAATCACATGAGACGAGGCATACATGTTTGCTTCTAGTCAGACACCACGTCTGAACTGTATCCAGTCTATTTGCAATTGACAATCCATTCTCATTCACTGCACTTAACTCTTCTATGGTCAAATTTATCGTGAGATTTCTATCGTTTCACTGCAATAGTGTCGTCTAAATCAATATTATTGTCTACAATATCGATTAAAGTTAGATTTAAGGCAGTATGACTGACGAACTATCGAAACGAGTGTCAAACAGTTTGGATCCTGATCAGACGCCGCGTAACGCGGCGTCTGATCAGGATCCAAACTATTTGCAAAAACGCGCATTTTGGCGTCATTGACAGTGTAAGGGTTAAAAGTTAACAGGGATAGACCATTACATAAGAAACCGGTTCATTAACACTAAAGTTGATAATGCATGCAACGTTTTTTTTTATTCTTTATTCCAGTTGAAAGAAAACATCTTATTCATTGTGAACGTTCAAGGGTTTACATTGCAGCCTTTCATTGGAGATCAAACGAATTATCATGCAATAAGAAAGAATGTTGGCATTCAAAGGCTGAAGGTTGCTTAATACAGGTCAATATAATGCATAAAGCTCCTTATGAGCTTTGTGCATGATACTTGTCCTGTATGAAGCTGCAAGTTGTTTTAAAGACCGTTAAGGATGTTAATTTTGAGTGTTTCTAAAGATAATGGTACTCAATTTTTGCAATAAGTTTCTCACCTCATGGGGTAAAAATTGAAGAATCTTCGTGAGGGGCGTTAAACGTGCCTCTTAACCGTTTAAGTGCTGAGTGCAGTTTTATCTAAATATACAAAAACAGTTTGGATCCTGACCAGGCGCCGGGTAACTCGGTGTGTGGCTTGGTTCAAGACTGTTTGACACTGGTCTTAATGTGTCTTCAATTCGTAATTGCACATAATTAAATTTCACAAATTTTGCAGGCGGTAATTTTAAGGCAGACGATATTACGGCTGCATGGCGAATTGTTACAACTCGCGTTTTAATTAACCCATTCACTTCCTTACCCACAGCAGAATGATCATTTGCAAACAATTTGGATCTTGATCAGACGCCGCGTATACGTGGCGTCTAATCAGGATCCAAATTGTTTGTCATTCATTTCAATATTTCTTAAGTCTAAATAGATATACCTAAAACTTAAATTTTAGAAATAAAAGCAGACGGCAATTGTTAAAAAGGCAGATTACGTCATGGCAGTGAAGGGGTTAAACATCTAAGTTTTCAGATTTATGTTCGTTTCTGAGCCCGGCCTTTGAAGCGTTTTATAATTTGATACCTTTTGGCAAGTCCATCAAAAGTATGCGTTCTTTGCACAAATTAACCGTCGGCGAAATATTTACGCATTGAACGCTGAATAAATATCGTTTGTTCAAATTATCGTCTGTATATTTAAAATATTGACATTTTGCTTCCTTACATTTGGTTACAAACGATTCAAGTGAGACACAGTTTTTGATACCGATCAGACGCCGACTTACCTGCATGTGAGCTGGATCAAAACCGTTTACAAATGTCTTACAATTGGTTTCTCCAATTTTAACGTTAAAAGCTTAACCACCCGTATATTTCAATAATGCAGTCTGCTTAAAAGTGTCTGCTTCTTATGTTTATAGCTCAAATTAAGTAAATAGTTCTTCGTATTGAAGAAGCGTAGATTCGAGTGTTAAATAGTATAGATCCATATAGTCGGTGTATGATCTGGATAGAAACAATACCAGAGTAGGCGCGATTGGCAGGTTAAATGCAAATCCTTCTCTTGCCGTTATGTTTGTCGTCTGCTTTAGACTTGTCGTCTGAAACCTTTGTCGAATAAATTGAACAAATTTGCATGTTTGAATTGAAAAAAATCCTTATAGTTGGGACACAGATCAGACGCCGCTTTACGCGTCGTCTGATCTGTGTCTAAAATGTTTGTAAATACCAGTCAAGTCGCGAATGACAGACATACGGTTAACTGAAAATAATGAATTGCAGTCTGGATGAAGCCAGAAATAGATTTACCCGACAAGGTGAAATATTGTGATAAAAATGACAGGCATCTCGATTAATCAATCATACAGATTACAGAATAAAATAATTAAATCGTAACTACTCCTCTTATTCCGACTTTGTTCGGGATTATGCCCCGTACGAACTTCAAATTGTGAAACGGCTCGTCTAGCCAACACGCAGACGGCACACGAAAAAGCATCGAAATACGACAACATCTTACAATTGAAATGAGTTATAGCACGGTTAACGCTTTACTCTATAGCACGATTTTTTTCTTATTTAATTAACCCCTTACCTGGAGTCGCCCAAAGGTTATAAAACTTTTGAGTTGAGTCTGAGATTGTTCTCAAGCATTTGATTGATCAAATTTGAGCTTTTGCTCAGCAAAAGCTCAAACTGATCAATTAAATGCTTGAGCAATTCAAAAGCTTTATATCCTCGGGACATGTGTAACCTCAATGCAATGTTCTAACATTCTCCAAATTGGTATTTTTCAGTTGATGCTTGCCAAGAGAGACAGTGTCCTCGTTTCAAGGTGTGCATGATAAATGTCCAAGGTCTTCCAATCTGTACGTGTCCAAGTAAATTTGTCTGTGACCCGAGGCGCAAAAGGAAGAAAACGGAGACTCCCGAAGACGCCAAACTTTGTGGCAACGATGGCGTGACGTATGATACACGGTGTCACATGAGAGTCGCTAACTGTGTAAAAGGCAAACGCATTAGGCGAAAGCACAGTGGCGCTTGCTTGAAAAGTGAAAAAAAGCCATATGAAGATTCGGATAAAACACTTTCTACTGTTCCTGATCAAGGACTTCTAGAAGACAACAAACTCCCGAAAGAAGACAGAGAACGATTGAAAGCCATAGCAAAAGTAAAACGCAGAAAGCAAAAGCGGAGGAAGTTGAAGGAGAGAAGGAAGAAAAAGAAGGAAAGAAAGAGCAAAAAGCACAGAAACAAACGACGAAGGATGAAGAGAAGAAATGATGGCTTCAGCCTGTATTCAAACCGATACAACAAACTCATTGGCAGGTACACAAAATGGGGGAGAAGTACAGTTAGGAAAAGCCGGATTTAAGTGACGTCATCGTGTAGTTCCGGTCTGAGAAGATAGATTTAGTACTAATTGACGATAACAATATCCAGACTTGTTAAATATCCGTCAATGTGTAGATGTTTACTTTCACTTTTCATTCATCTATTTTTAACATTTGATTCATGTTACATGTAGATAGATTCTTAATTTATACACGAGGGGCATGTCGTCCTGTATATGTCCTAGACGAATTTCTTGACAAGCCGGCCATTTCCGTCAGGCTGAAATTGCAACTTGACGGAAGTTGCCGAAGTGCTACGAATCGTCCTTCATTCTTTGACTTGGCGCTGCCATGACAGGCGGTGGACGTGTGAAAGTAACACAATATACTTGACATTTATCCATAAAATGTTTTACAGGATATATATCATAACATTTCATTTTGTTTTGACGTCGTGGCGAGCGGGAATGGTGTGAGAAGACACGGGCAGTCGATTTGGTATGAATACTAGTATTCAATGTTTGGTTTTTGCGAATACAGTGAAAAGTCTGAAAACCGAATTCTTCCGGACCGAGAGAAAGAGTCGGAATAGAGAGGATCCGGATAAGAAAGGTTTCCGGCGCAGAGAGGTTTAGTTTTCATTTGAAAGAAGTTGAAATTGCTAGTTTTTTAGATAATTCAAAGTTGTGGTTAAGTTGAACCCTTAACTCAATAGCCTGTTTCAAGTTTTGAAGACAGGTGGCCACTTAAAGCAGGTTGATAAATGCAGAAATCGCCATAAAGCGCATTCTGCTTTAATGCCAGCCTGCTTTAAGCTACCATCTGCTAGAATAAAGAAACTATTTCTTACGATACATTTCCATGGCTGCATAAATTGGAATTTTTTTCTGCAGTAGAAGAATAAATTTAATGCGTTAATCTATATGGAGTAAAGCGTTAAGCTCTTTCTCCGACATATTTGACCATCTGTTCTAACACTTTTGCAGGCAAAACATCGTATTCCAAAAAATGGTTGTCTGAAATTTTATGTTGAATGCTAAATAATCAAGAGTTGACTAAAACAATTATTTATACGATTGATAAACAGTTTGAAATCTGATCAGATGCCGCGTTCGCAACAGCAACTCTATTGTAGCCTTTGTTATTGAAATGGTTCAGACAGGTGGTAGCTTAATGCCAGACAGCATTTATACAGATACAGTGGATAATCTGTTATTCTTTCCCGTTTAAACGCAAACGTAGGCAAACGCATTGCACTAAAACAAAGAAAAGGACAACTTTTCGACAATTTTGACTATTCATGTTGATCTGAGTGGCAAACAGTTTGGAGCCTGATCAGACGCCGGGTTACCCGGCGTCTGATCTGGCTCCAAACTGTTTGCAATAGAAATAACAGTTTTAGCGTAAACAGGTTTATTGGGAAAGAATAACGTTTTCTCCACTGTAGATCCTGAGAGAGGCGTTCTGTATTTCTGTTGTTTCTCCGCATTAAACGGCCTCGTATCTTTAAAGCTCTTCATGCATTTTCGTTAAATGGCTACTGAGCAAGACGAAAAAAATCAGTCATGCTTAAGGACCGACATGTTTGTTTGGTATTACGAGACTTCCGGTTTAAATGGGGGACGGTTTTCAGAGGTTACAGTGTATAGTAAAACCTCTCTATTACGACCACCAAATTGTGTTATTCATAAGTGTTTAAGACATGTTATTGCTTAAAATCAAGGTGACGGTGAAACAGAAAACTCATTTAGGAGCTTTCTGTTTTACTGTCACCTTGCTTGAAGCAGTCACCTGTCTTTAAACAATCAATAAGCCTTCTTTGTAGTGGTCGTAACAGAGATTTTACTGTGCACCAGTTAGAGAACGAATCATACGAACTGTTCAATCGAGTGCCATAGCAATACTGCATTGATATATTGGACCCCTCGACTGTCGTTTTATCGACTGCTTTGAAATTGTCGTCTGCAACCGGTTTTCTCAAATTAAGATTCAGGCACTTTATATTTGAAAAACCTTAAAACGAGTGTCAAACCGCTGGCATTCAGATTGAACGCCGCGTTACGTAAATATTTGCAGAGGAAAAGGATTTATGTTAAAAAGTACATTTCAAAGAAAAAACAATCGAAACACAATATGTCTAACTCGGTTAAATCGATCGTACCAATATTTCATAATTTAAATTCCGACCTCGCTTAAGTCAAGTCGAACATAGCCATATTGTAAAGCTAAAACATGGCTAAGCCACGTTTTAACTTTAAAATATGGCTATGTCGAACTAACACGAGTTCGACTTATCGAGTTTCGACTGTAACTGGGTTATAACGCCATAATGGCAGTGAGAGGGTGAGCACATAAAATGAAGATATGAAAGCAGACGACAGTTTAAAAAAGATCATGATTTAACAGTGGAGAAAAAACGTTATTCTTTCCCGATTAAACGAAAACGAAACGCAAACACAAATCGCTAAAATGCAGAAAAGGAGAACTTTTTGACAATTCTGACTTTTCATTTTTATCTGAGTGGCAAACAGTTTGGAGCCTGATCAGACGCCGGGTTACCCAGCGTCTGATCAGACTCCAAACTGTTTGCACTGGAAATGATAGTTTTAGCGTAAACGCGTTTATTGGGAATGAATAACGTTTTCTCCACTATAGCAGTGGAGGAGCTCGTGGTTCGCACAGTTCTGTAATCAACTTAATTCCATAAATGCTCTCATTCGTTCTTTATCAATTATTGAAGGATATATGTACATGTATTTGAAAATATTTCTTTTACAATTTTGCATAGATTTTATGATATGTATAGAATATATATAGCGCCAGATAAAAACCTTACGTGTGTATGTCTTTATGCTTCTGCCAATGTCGTACAGTGGGGAAAGATGCTATTCATTCCCGTGTAGCCCATTACCTCATAACCCTTCTCTAGTTTTGAAGCAAGATGACTACTTAAAGCAGACTGAAAGTAAAGTAGAATGCGCCTGAAGGCGCATTCTACTTTACTTTCAGTCTGCTTTAAACTTCTTATTGCTAGGATATAGAACATGTTTCTTATAGTTAATATTCATGACAATAAATAGCTGAACTATTTTCTACTGCGGGGGATTAAATGAAAGGAGTATTTACAGAGAAATGGGTTAAACGAAATAGAGACTAACTGTTTGGAGACTGGTCAGATTCCAAGTTACTCCGGGCGTCTGATCTGGCTCCAAACTGTTTGCAGTGGACATACTTGATTAAGCTCAAACGAGTTTAGTGGGAAATATTCTTCCCTGCTGGAACCTTTGGTTGTCAAATGATGGCTTGTCTAGCAGATGGAACTGAGGTTTATTTAATTGCCGATCTAAGTTTTAAGAATATGACCAGTTTTGTGTCGCAGTGCCGTAAAACCCAAATCATTCAATTCAACCGTTTAACCCATTGATGCCTGCTGTCCACAAAATCAGACATGGTAAACAGTGTAGACCCAGATGAGAGACCGCGTAACGCGGCGTCTCATCAGGGTTTGATCTGAATTTTTTTATACGAAATGTTCTGCTGTACGGATAAACGATGTGCACAGTGACTTTAGATTATCCTTATATATTCATAACGAAATCCTCCAGCAAGCACACGAAGAGAGTTCAATGAAATATCCAGGTATAGATGGGTTAAAAATTCGATTGCTTATTTTTCTCAAAATAAAGCTTTTGGTAAGTTGACAGAATAAACATCGATTTGAATGTCAAACAGTTTCGATTCTGATCAGACGCCAACTAAACTGTTTTCAATAATTACACTCGAGGTAAGGCAATTGATGGTCATTTGTCATTATATATATTCTAAAACGATAAAGAAACTATACATTTGGTTTGAGGGACTTCTGTCATACTTAAAAGTACAAACCATAGACCAATATGGTATCAAAATACGCAAAAAAATGTATTGGCTACACGACGGTGTATTTTTTATTGTGATTTAATTACAGTGGAGAATCTGTTATTCTTTCCCAATAAACGCGTTTACGCTAAAACTATTATTTGCAGTGCAAACAGTTTGGTGCCAGATCAGACGCCGGGTAACCCGGCGTCTGCTCAGGCTCCAAACTGTTTGCCACCAAGATAAACAAGAATTATCAGAATTGTCCAAAAGTTGTTCTTTTCTACGTTTTAGTGCTTTGCGTTTGCGTACGTTTGCGTTTAAACGGGAAAGAATAACAGATTCTCCACTGTATGTGAATGTCGATGTTGTGAAAAGTAAAAGTTTTTGTAATGTTTTGTATTGTCATTTGGCATCGACCAATCTTCTTGTGCCAAACCGTGAGGCCTAGAGCTTTGATATTTGATATGAAGCATTGCATAGTAGGCCTCTACTAAGATACTAAAATTATCTCCCTGGGGGTAAAAAATGGCCCGCCCCGGGGTCCCATTTTTACATATATAGAGTTCTAAAATCATTATAATTCTGCAACTTTTACTTTTCACAAAAATTATAAATTTACCATCGTGTAGTCAATACATATTTGCGCATTTTGATACCAAATGTGTCTATGGTTTGTACTTATAAGTTTAACAAAAGTCCCTCAAACCAAATGTTTCTTTATCGTGTTAGTATAAAAAGATGTAAACCTGAAGGACGTAGGCAATGCCGAAAGGTCATATAGGAGTTTTCTGCATTACTTTTGTCCTGTAAAACGAATTCTCTAACCTTTTCGCTGCCAGACCAAGGCCTACATGAACCGTCTGACCAGGGTCTACACTGTTTGTAATTTTGCAATACATTGTAACAAACAACACTAAATAGTAAAACAAGGAATATACTAAATTGGCAACTGGTACTGTCCATTTGAAATTCCAGGGAGGACTTGGATAATACGTTTACGGCCATCTGTGAAAATGTATCATGTACAGTGGAGAATCTGTTATTCTTTCCCAATAAACGCGTTTACGCTAAATCTATTATTAGCAGTGCAAACAGTTTGGAGCCAGATCAGACGCCGGGTAACCCGGCGTCTGATCAGGCTCCAAACTGTTTGCCACCAAGATAAACAAGAATTATCAGAATTGTCCAAAAGTTGTTCTTTTCTACGTTTTAGTGCTTTGCGTTTGCGTACGTTTGCGTTTAAACGGAAAAGAATAACAGATTCTCCACTGTACATAAGCAATGACTATGTCCGCCTACTCATACGTCAATGACATTGATAAGCAAATTTCACATAACCTGGTCAGCTCGATAGTGTACAGACCCCCATCCCCTCTATTACAACCACTAAAATTAGGCTTAGCCTAAGCGATTGTATAAAAGACAGATGGAAGCTTAAAGCAAGATGAAAGTAAATCAGAAAGCTCCTTCAGGAGCTTTCTGTTTAACTTTCAATTTGCTTTAATCAGCCCCCTGCCTTAATATCAAATAGTTTAAATAATATATTGGTCGTTATGGAGGGGTTACTGTATACAAAATGTACAGAATTGCCATTAGCTCTGCAAACAATATTACAGTATTCACATTTTAGCTCGATTCTGTTTAAATAACTATTAAATTTTTTATCTCAGTACTGCTAGTTGCTTTTCATTCCATTTCCTTGACTATCTATGTATGTCAACAAGAGGTGTGTAAATCATAAATGGATTAATTAACTTTATCACAGCCTAGAACTTCGACCTAGTTTAGCTCCATAGTGGCGATAAGTGAAAATCGTTAAAACTAATGTTAACTCCAAATATTACAATCAATTGAGAGAATGTACGTTTTCTGTGATCAGGGAAAGTACAGAGAAGCCGATATTCTTCCAATAAACACGTTTACGCTAAAACCCGGCGTCGAAGCTACTTTACCATCCCTGCTTTAAACCATTCACTGCCATGACGTTATCCATTTAAGCAATTATCGTCCTCTTCAATTTGTCAAATTTAAATTTTAGGTATTTTGACTTAAGAAATATTGAAATGAGTGTCAAACGAATTGGAACCTGATCAGACGCCGCGTCTGATCAGAATCCAATCCGTTTGCAAATAACTATTTACTCGGGGTAAGGCAGTGAAGGGGTTACGCAGTCATCTTCAAGCGAATGGGTTGTAAAAGCTGTTGCTGTTACAGTCGAGAAGACGTCATTCTCTCCCGTTTAACTCTTTCCTCCCTAAAGCTTTAAATGGACAATCCCAGTTTCCATTTTAGTCTAGTCCATTTCTGACTTTTAAGGGTTGTTTTTGTCAATGTTTTGCATTATGACAAACAGTGAAGACCCAGATCAGAGGGCTCCGAAAGGAGCCCTCTGATCTGGGTATTCACTGTTTGCATAGGACAAGTGCTCTTTTCACATGTATACTGTTTGAAAAGGACGCCTATATGCGGGACTAGGGTTCAAAGGGTTAAACGAAATTAAACCCAATTATAGACATGTAAATGATTCTTGAAAATATCTTGAATATTTATTTAAAGCTGATTGGCAAACAATTTTGAACTTGATCAGACGTTAAGGTCACCTGTATCATGCAGGCAACAAAGTGATTGCATTTGAATGTAGAAAATAGTTCCAATTTAAAAAGTCATCACTATGCATTATTAAATATTCTGTTTTTTTCTAGCAGATTGTAACTTAAAGAATTTTTTGTGACTTCACCTAGTTCGGCGTCAGATGTTTGGCGTCATTCGTCCGTCAACATATAATATCTCCTCTGAAACCGTTGGCATACTTCAACCAAACATCATCAGACGCACATGTAGGGTTGGGGAACGGACAGTTATTAAAAAAATGTGGGTGGGGTAAATTTTCTCGTTACTATGGCAAATGTGGACAGCATCTAGACAAATCGTCCTCTCCGAAACTACTGGTCTGATTTCAATTTCGTTTACACTAAACTGTTTCTCAATTGATAGACTAACAAACGTGTTCAAAGAATTGTGTTACAATCAGAAAGTATGGCCCAGCCAGAGAGCATTGTCATCTTCTAATCGGTAAAACCATGTAGAATTTGTATTTTTTGCTAGATCTATATCCTTATGTTTGTCAGTGTCATGCCCTTGATAAAATCTAGGTTATACATAAATCTAGGTCATATCGGGCCATAAAGTAGGTCAGTAGAGCTAATCGAAGAAAAGGCTTTATGCCACTTCATGGGACATATTTTAGCCAAATATTCTTGAAACATGCTTAGAAAATTTATCCTGACAATAGTTAGGCAATGTATGAATATGGCTTATGTAAGAATAAAACGTAGGTCAAAACATGAAAAATCTTCTGAACACCCTACTTCAGAGTACTCTAGGGCAATATATTTTGCAGTAACTTCATGAAACTAGCTGAGAGTAATCACATTGACAAAATTTAGGTTAATTATGAATATGGGGTTGTTGGACTAAACTGTACGTTACTAGGTCAAACCATAGGAAAAACCATTGAACACACTCGAGGCTATATTGAAACCCAAGCTTCATAAATCTTACCCAGTATGGTCACATTGACAATACATGTATCTAGGTCATGTGTGAATATGGCATATGTTGGGTCAAAAAGTAGGTCAGTAGCAAAACTGATAGAACAGGCGTCTGAACACTAGTTCAAGAACACGTCATATGTGCTATTCCGAGACATACATATTTACCTTACATGTAAACGGGTCAGTCAAGTGCATGGATCAGATATTTTGGAGCAAATATTATATATCAAACTATTTAAAAAGGACGTCCAAGTTTTAGCAAAATCTGCTTGGCTAATGAAATTAGATTGGCACAATTGTTTTTCTTATTTGACTACCTATAACTTGACATTCGGTGACATTCCCAGGTTTCTTTCATAGCTATATCAAAATGTTGTCTTGCTCAGTTAGCTTATGTCTACTGTTATTATCAAAATTTAAATTCTAGACATTCTGACTCAAGGATTTGGATTTGATTTTTAATGATTTTAACAATTTCAACGCTCCAATTAATTACAGCCAGAAGTCCTTTATGCACTGTTTCAGGCACAAATCGGCAATTGGGTGAACCATCGACCTTCTGTAAGTCGGCTGGAAGGCTTCTTTACATGAAAAGTCCGAAATGCCCAGAGGTGAAGAGATTAGTGATTGTCAGTCAGTCACAGTGACTAGAACCGATACATCACAAGGCCCCTCTAACTCAAGAAACATCAATATAAGTGTAAAAGAGCTTAAATCCTGATCAGACCCCGAGTTACTAAACTTTGCTGATGACAGGACGCTTTGACAAAGGCAGTAACAGCGCACAAAAAAGGAAGTGCAGCGAACGACCAAGATGGAGTTTGTTTTTACGCAGGATCCGTCGACATAAATAAGGTCATGGTGAACCGATCAAATGGAAGTGTCTGCTTAAAGCAGATTAAAGTAACCGGAATCATTTTAGGTGATTTCTGCTTTTTTTTTCGTACTACTTAAGGCTACCCCATATTTACCACCATCCACGAATCTTCTTTAAGCGATCATAATTGCGATACTTTACGTTACCGCGAAGCTCTACTCAAACATTGTGGAATATAACACGCATTAATCATTGAAGTCCTGAAACCGGATAAATAGTATTCTACTAATAGTGTAGACCCAGATTAGAGGGATCATGGATGAACCATCTAATCAGGATCTGAATTTATTGTCATAATTTTAAATCTATTATTGGAGGAAACACAAGTGTCAACGAAAACTTGCAATCCATCAGAAAACAGATGAACCAATTTGAAAAATCCAGCATTTCAATGGTTAAGCTGTCAAAACCTCATCTTTTTTAGCACAATTCATCCTAAGTTGTTGCTCGAGTCCACTAGTTGCTCCAAATTGCCGCTATCGTAATTGCATCTCTAGTCAATTGACCGACAGGGGAGATTGTTCCGGCTAGGAAGTGGACATTACTGGTGTCTGCTTCATCATTTTGAAGCCGTTAATACCAAAGTACTCCGAAATTGTCTAGACTATCTGAGACGAAAAATTATTACAATTGCCAGTGTTGGTTGTCGTTAACGTTTAGCGTCGTATGTACGAATTTGTGATGAGTGTTGCAAACAGTTTTGATGCAGATGAGACGCCGAGTTCCTCGGCGTCTCATCTGCATTCAAACTGTTTGAAACTCTGGTAATGATTTCTACAAGAAATGGCCTGTTAATTGACCCTGAGAATCATTGCAGACGACAAAAATTGCAGACGAAAACAGCATTGTTTGCCTGTATAAGGTTAAGGATAGATTAATGGTTGCCTAAACGAGCGCTGTGAAAGGTAGTCTCTCTTAGCGGTTTTTGTAGACTAGTATTTAGACAACAACAATTATAAAACATGAAGCCTAACAAAACGGATACTTGATGAGAAATGCTGAAAAGAAAAGTTTTATAAATTCTATCATCTTGTCACACGTAAATGTCAAAACCAGTTCAAATAATGACGTGCAAGAACTTTCTGAAGTTAACTCACTGACTTCTAGTGCCACGTTTTTGTGTCTTTTACAAACAGTGTTTATATAAAGCTACCGTACAGTGTAGACCCAGATCAGACACCAGCAGGAACCCTCTTATCAGGGTCTGCACTGTTTGTCATTTTGCAAATTATTGCAGAAAACATTCCTAAAGAGTCATAAAAGGATAAGACTTATTTGGAGACTTGATTTGTCCATTAAAAGACTCAGGGGTCGATGAGTTAAACAGTATTATGTCTAGATACGAGTAGTTACAACGAATACTTACATTGAATAATAGTGGAGAATACGTTTTTCTTTCTCGTCTGCACGATACTAAATACTCACTAATCGCAATAAAATATAAAACAAGAAAACGGTACATAATACGCCCGCCGACAAACACGAAAAGAAGGAAATGGAGCAAGTGGTAAATGGACCTGATAGTTTTACAACTGAGTTTAATTCATAATCAAAACAAGTTTAATCTCAATGAATTCAAATATGTAGACACTATAGAGTTCAAATACAACATATTCTAGTATAGCTGAGTAAAGCAAGGGCAGATAACGCTGAACACAGTTGTTTGATTTCACCCAAATTTTATATTATCTAAAGATATCTATACTCTTCTGCATTGTGAGCATGTAATATCAAAATAAATTCAAAACTGTTTTTGCTAGAGTGTGAATGTGTTATTTTCAGCACATCAAGGACAGATAGCTCTTGACCAATTAGCCTGATATTGACCATCATTGAACTCATTCCAGAACTTATCGCCATAGAATCGGTATAGTTTTACGAAGTCCATTCCAATTTATAGACACCAGAGCATAAACAATGCTGGAATAAAGCTGAAATAAAGCCTTTTCTAGCATACCTGAATATACCAAGGGCAGGTAGCTATTGGCACAATGATCCGATTTAAACAATAATCAAACCCCTTCAAGAACTTACATATATTGTGGGCAAGTATAATCAAAATCCATTTAAAGCTGCAGTTGCGTAGGATGTAAAAACTGTTAAATATGCCTTTATAGTATATCTGAGTACATCAAAATTGACTCAGTTGCAGGTCTTAATACATATAGTATGTGTGTGAAGTTTCATTGATATCCTTTTAATAGTTTTCAGAGGAGAAAACTCCGGAAAACCCATATGTTGACGGATGGATGAACGGATGGACAGGGCCACGCCAATATACGCCCACATTTAGAGGTGGGCGTATAAAAAAAATCACAGGTTCTTGAAAATTAAGACTATCTGCTGAAATACTGAATTGCAAATAGTTTGGAGCCTGATCAAACACCGAGTAAACTTTTGACACACAAGTCGATGTTTCTTTAGTCGCATTATCTTAAATCTAGACATGCAAAAATTAATGAGAAAAAGGAAAAAAGGCCGTAATTGTTTTGGCAGACGATTTCCTGGCAGTAAAGGGGCTGAGATCACGTCTTGGTAACTTTGGTGTGAGAATCAGGAAATGACACTTGGCTGGGATTTTCTACAGTATTGGAAAATAATTTTCCAGTGATGCAAAGGCGGACAAATGGCTTCAAAATAATTTATAGTACCGTTAATGCAATTTGATAGAATATTATTGCAGTTTTCTCGGCTATTAAGAGGTTGATTAGAATGGCAAATTTACTCAAGAATACAAGCAGGCAACCGTACAAAAGATTGCGGAAATATTAATCCCTCCACTGTCTTACCCTGAAAACAATGGTTATTCTCAAAAAGCTTTGACCCTGATCAGACGCTGCGTATCTGTTTTCGCAGTCGGATTGATGTATCTGTAGTCAATATGCTTGAACTTCTATGGTTTGAGAAATAAGGCATGCGAGTATTTTTTTCTAAAGCAGATGTGTAACTGAGATTTAACATAGTAAATTATTGTATTTGTTTGAGAGTTATATTCCCAGTATATTATTACTTTGGTTACTTTTTCAAGGATATTGGAAAACATGATAAACCCTGGTTAAACGCAACAAAACGTGAAACTTTCAGCTAAATGGACATATAAACCAACATTCCGGCATTCATGTTTATCGGGGAAAAGGCACTCGAGGAATTAACAATATGAATAAGAGTATGAGAACAATATCATTGCACAGCAATTTTATTGCTTTGCTCTTCACAGTAGATATGGATGAGCCGCAAAGATGGACCAAACATTGATTTGCCCGCCATCAATCGCTTCCAACATTTTACACATTTAAACCATAGTAGAATCAGTCACTACCATGACGTCATGAGCATTAAACGATTATAGTATTTTTTACTTGTCGAATTTAAATTGGATCTAATTAGGATCGAAACTGTTTTCAAATAACCAGTGTCCTCGGGGGTAAAGCAATAAAGGGGTTAAACATGCTGTGTACAGTGGAGAATCTGTTATAATTCTTTCCCGTTTAAACGCAAACGTACGCAAACGCAAAGCACTAAAACGTAGAAAAGTGCAACTTTTGGACAATTCTGATAATTCTTGTTTATCTTGGTGGAAAACAGTTTGGAGCCTGATCAGACGCCGGGTTACCCGGCGTCTGATCTGGCTCCAAACTGTTTGCACTGCAAATAATAGTTTTAGCGTAAACGCGTTTATTGGGAAAGAATAACAGATTCTCCACTGTATATGGCGGTCACCGCATGCCATACAATAAATAAATAGCGTATCATATATTGGTCCCCTGATGATCAGTGTCCGGCCTAATTATAAGAACAATACACGCCAATTAATATAACCTGGTTAAAGTACACTAAATCATCGACATTACGACGGCGCAAATACATTGCTTGTTTCTGTATATTGGCTATTGGGATACATAAAAGCAAACTGAATGAAGAAATAAAAGTTCCCAATGGAGTCATTTGCGTTATTTCATTTGCTTTATCCAGCTTTAAGCTGCTTTATTTCTTTAAACAATTAATGATTCTTCATAAGAGAAGTTCATTCTATCCGTATCAACTCTTTCACTGTCATATTTATCGTCTGTTTTAAACGTTACGTCTGCATTTTATTCACATATTTAAATTCTTGCAATTTTGGATTAAGACATTGAAATGAGTGTCAAATAGTTCGGAACCAGATCAGACGCCGCGTTACGCGACGTCTGATCTGGTTTCAAACTATTTGCAAATAAAGGCTTCTGCTATATTGGCAATGAAAGAGTTGGAGATTACGATCACTGGTCATGATTGCTTCAGTTGGTATCGCCAAAGGTCAATAACGCTTGATTAATGGTCAAGGTTCATACTCTCATGAACTTCCTCCACCATGCCTTGTATCTCTTGTATGTCTATATGAAACATAAAGACCTATTAACCCTTTGCCTGCTGGTCGCGACTTTACTGATTTTTGCAAACAGTTTGGATCTAGATCAGACGCCGCGTTACGCGGCGTCTGATCAGGTTCCAAACTGTATAACATTTACATCGAAACTTGCAATATTTCTGCCTTACTTTCGTCCCTTTTAAAGCTGTTGTCTGTCCCTATCGACCTCAATGAAGCTGTTTTTGGGCGGCAAAAATAGTGCGTATACTGTGTACAAATTAACTGATTCACAGCCGCCGTGACGTCATCTGATTAAAAGAATTATGATCTGCCTTTGTTTCTCAACTTTATTTTTTTGGTAAATGACTAATGTAATATCGTTGTAAATGTCTGTCAAACAGTTTGGATTCAAATCAGACGCTAAGTTATGCGGCGTCTGATCAGACTCCAAACGGTTTTCAAATAACGTTTGTACTCGAGGTATCTACAGGGTTAGATATTTTGATCGCTGTACATATGTACATGATTGCTTCTCTTGTTAATGGCAAATATCAATAATTCCTCATAAACATTCAATGCCTTGGTTGTCATGAATTTCTTCTACAACAATCGTATCTCGCAGATAGGCTGTCTTGTATTTTATGAAACATAAATACCAATTCATCAATATTTTAGAAACATGCATGTACAATGTATGTATATTTTGCAAACAGTGTCGACTCTGGTCATGATTCGCACTGTTTGATTTACACGTTTGTGAAACATTTCTTTTTATAAAACAGCGCTTAAATTCCACATAAACTGTTCAAAAGTGGCATAAACTATATGAAAGCTCAGCATAAAAAGGGTTACCGTAAAAATACTAAAAGTAGGAAAACCTTGAATAACTGTTATAATTATCTTACAATTTGAACTACATGTAATTGCTTTTATCACGCAGTAATTTGTCCAAAAATGCAAACGGAATGACAAACAGTGTAGACCCTGATCAGAATGCTCTAAACTCATTATCCCCTGAAATTTCCAATTAACAATTCCAGTTTGCAATAAAAGCTGGTCCATTTTGGACTATTTAGGGTTGTTTGTTGTAATAAATTGCAAAATGCCAAACAGTGAAGTCCCTGATCAGAGGGCTCCTGCAGGAGCCCTCTGATCAGAGACTTCACTGTTTGCATAGGACAAGTGTATTCTTCACATGTACTCATTTGGTAAAGGACGCATATATGCGTCACTAGGGCTCAATGAGTTAAAGGAGCAGTCTGATCAGGGTCTGTACCTGTCTGTCCCAATTCTTAGGATCATTACGGTTAGACTATTACAATGACAAGCGTGCCTTGACTGGCAATAACAAACAATTTGGGAACAAATTAAACACCGAGTGACTCGACGTCTGGTCAATATCAATATACATATGAGTTTTCTGACGTGTGTATTTTAGCTTTTTTAATGAAAGGTACAAAAGTTACATTAAAAACCATATACTACCAATAGTTTGACAAGGAAAAAGGTAAGGGTTCGTTCGTTCTCAAAGTTTATTTTCATATACAGTGTTCCCTCCCTACAACGGCCCTCCCTACAACGACTCCCTCCTTACAACGACATGCGCCGGTGTCCCCATGAAAAGTATGTCTAATGTTTGCACTGATGCATCATCGTCTACTTAAAATTGTTGTCTGCTGTTTTTCTTACATAAATGACATTTTGACAGAAAAAACATAATGACGAGTGACAAACAGCTTGAATCCTGATCAGACGCCGCATCACGCGGCGTCTGATCTGGATCCAAGCTGTTTGCAAATTTAAACCAATTTCCCTCCCTATAACGACTCCCTCCGAACAACGCACACATATTGTGTCTCCCATTAGGTGTCGTTGTAGAGAGGGAGCGCTGTAAAACATTACGTGTGGAAATGTATGAGATCAAATTCCTATTTTCTTTATAAAATGAACATTTCAAGAACGCAAATCAAACCATTCATACCAAATAGTTTGGCACGGTTAGATTATTATTGACAAATGTGACAGGATAAAATTCGAGTTATTATATGAACAATTCTTGGTATAATTGCCTATAAACATTCGTGATGTCCAATTGATAGGCTGTGTCTTCCCAGTATAATAGCCTATTCGTATTCATTTTTCATGAGAGATATGGTTCACTATCGTTTATCCTGCTGGCCGTAGCTTCAAATGGTCCTTGCAAACAGTTTATATCCAGATCAGACACAGAGTAATTCGTTTTCTGATCAGGGTCCGTACTACTTTCAACTCTTACTTCTGTCTTTCAGTTAAAGCAACATAACACAAACACAGTTTGAAAACCCTTATGTTAAGTCCACGATTGTTTAACCCATTCACTGCCTTACCCCGTGTACAATGGTCATTTGCAAACAGTTTGGATCCTGATCAGATTCCGCGTGACGCAGCATCTGATCAGGACCCAAACTGTTTGACATTCATTTCAATATTTCTTAAATCAAAATACCTAAAATATATCAGACTGAGAAATAAAAGCAGGCCACAATTCTTTAATATCAGATGACGTCACGGCAGTTAACGGTTTAAGGGTACGATATGTCAGCAAGATAAGAGTTATTACTAAAGACGAGTCTAGACCGACACAGACTGAGTACTGGAGCACTCAGACATATTATTAGTATACATTACATTGACAAATGATGCCATTGAAGAAGAAAGAAAGAATACATGTATGAAGCATTGATAACCAGTCTGTCTGAAAACTGAATCAATATGTAGGAGTATGAATACATGAGGGTATAACGTTTTTATTTAATAAATAATCGGCAATCCCATTTGAAAAATATTGTAGACACATATGACACCCAATGTGACATAATTATGTTTTTTTGAACACGATAATGTATCACATTATATGTACAGTCAATACTCGTTACATTAAACTCGCTTAAATCGATCATACCAGTATTTCATAACTTGAATTTCGATAAGTCGATCTACTTAAGTCATACATATTCGTATTTCAAAGTTAAAAACGTGGCTAAGCCACGTTTTAACTTTGAAATATAGGTATGTTCGAACTTACGCGAGTTAGAAGTATCGAGTTTCGACTGTACTTTACAGATTCAATGAACTAGCTACTAATGTGACAGATATACCAATGTATATTATTTGTTACGTATATCGTTTTTTAATGGTTTGTCAGTAGTTCCTTATTCTTGGTACAGTTTCCAGCACTGATACATCATGTTAACCTGGCTAGGAAATAAAGAATCCTGTATGAACACACTATACAAACAAATAATGGTAAAAGATTACAGGGACTGAAACCAGTCTGTTTATATAACAACATGAATATAACATATACTAGCAGACCATTACTTTTTCATCTTTTATGGGACAGCTCATAGGGAAAACATAATGAAAGCTAATCCGATTTAATATTTCCCTTTATCGTCGCCATTTCATAAAGAGAATCCAAATATTTTAGACAAATTACTGCTCAAATCAGGGTAAAGGGAAGAAAGAAGTTACTGTAGAGGTTCTGCAATATACATTTAAGAACTTTAATCCGACAGAAATGCTACATAACAAATTAAGGCGTCTTATATATGAATACTGTGATAAGGGTATCCAAAATCGTTTCTGTCTGGAAAAAAAATTACGTTTGTCTGTATAACTCATTAATGGCCCTTTCCATTATTGTCATTAATCCATTAAATAAACTTTTGGGCGTTTTGAAGAGAATGAGATTAGTTACAATTTGTATTTCTTGAGAAGATGAGAAGGTATGTTCCCAATGGTATTAGAAAATAAGAGCTACTTTCGTTGCAAAATTTCCGTTCTAAGCTGTGTATCTAAAGCTGATTTATTCATAAATGTCAGATAATCTGTAAAATAATTTTATATTAATAAAAGCGTCGCATTTATCGGCAACAGTAAACCTTTCACTGCCATGGCTCGAGTGCCCTAACAGTTGCGAAACAAATGGACCAAGATCAGGCGCCGAGTTACTCGATAAGATCCCAAATGTTTTATACATACAAAGAAACAGCGATGCGAGTTGAAACAGTTACTCGCTGGTAAAAAATAAGTTTGAATTATCAATTCCATGAAATTGGCGAGTACTGAGCTTTTCACACGTTGAATTCAAGAGGAGCAGAAAGGAGGTTTTATTAATTATAAATAAAACCTGGACTTGTGAAACTGCAGTTTGTAGATCGGTACGTTCATCATGAAGTATTATATTTATAAAGTGGAGAAAACATTATTCTTTCCCTTTTAAACACTTACAAAACGCAAACACAATGCAATAAAATGAAGAAAATGGCAACTTCTTGAAAGATATAACAATATATTTATTTGAATCTTGATGACAAACAGTTTGGGGCCTTTTCCGACACCGGGTAACCCGGCATCGAATCTGGCCTCAGACTGTTTGCCATTGAACTAATTGGTTTAGCATAAACGCATTTATTGGGAAAGAATAACGTCTTCTCCACGGTAAGACATGCATTATGAAAACTAACGGGCGAGCTGTAACCAACCACACACCGAGTTTTGGCAGACAAAACATCCATTGGAACTAAATTTATGGTTTTATCAATTAACCTTCATCTCTTTGCAAATAAACTCGCCAAATAATACACCTTCGTTTAATTTGGAGGGCAATTGCATAAGATATATCGTATAACCTAGTAATGATCGAAGATACTAAAATATAAAGATATAATTAAGAATCTAGGAGCTAGATCTATATGAACTTGTCTTTATTATCCTCTATAAGTAGAGCAGTTACATACAAATACAGAACATACAAACAGTTCAATACAATATCAATACCTGAAAAAAGAAAGAATGCAGATATTATACAATTATGACAAAAAATGCCTTTGCCAAAATAATTACATATATGTACATCTAGTAGAGTATTGCAATGAAGGACCAGAAGGGGGTCAAATGCATACAGTAACCATATGCATTATAAGCCGTTTTGGTCAATCATTGGCAGAAACGAGATAAGCTGTGCATATCCCATTAGCATGAATCTCCTCCAACTGAAACGAAACTATGGAGGATCTTTTATGGGATATAGACAGCTGAAACAATACAAATAGGTGGGCTGACATACAGAGAAGAACAAAAAACAATACGTACGAGATGTATACGTATAAACCGCAATGTAATGCATATTATGACGATCACCAACACCGTCACCATTATCACCATCATCATCATTTTTTTAGTCACAGTATACTTATATAAAGTAATTTAAATGCAATGACATTATGTTTTGATAACTGCGTCTGATTGTGTATAAGTCGTTAATCATCAACACCACCACCATCATCATTATCATCATTATCATTATCGTCATCATCATCCATGTGTCTCAATCAGCTTGTGTGATATGTAATATATAACACATTCAATTTGTTGATAGATGTGACAGATGATGTATACAATCACCTTTTTCATCATCAATGTGTCTCAATAAAATTACTTGATATATGATACAGTGGCACTATTTTATTTATACATGTAGCTGTGACAGAGTATGCTAATAATCACTATTATCATCACCGTCATCAATATGTCTCAATATACTTTTATATGTTATGGGCACGTTTTTATAACTTTTAGGGGAAATAACAACAGTCGAAAAACTCGACATCTCAACAAGACGTAAACATTTGGTCACTTTGATAAATATATTTTAAAGACTAATGTTATACCATGGCGTCATTTGCTTTAAAAATATTGATAATCCTGCTTGTATTTATCAAATCTCAAAAATTTGTAACTTGACTAAAATTACATCGTAATTTGGTGGCAAACAATTCGGACCCTGATCAGACGCCACCAAACTGTTTCCAAGTAACCATTGTACCCAACTAGAATATTCTGTTTAGAGTGGTAGTCGATAAATTACAATTGTCTCTAACTAATAAGTGTTCGAAATGGTCCAAGTGTTCTTTGATTCCCAAGACATGGCGAGGGGTTATTACTTCTCGACAAGACCAGTTCGATAGCCATAATCAGATGGTCTAGACAAGTAAAGTGCCCAATGTTACACCTCTTAACCACTACCCTACCGTATCATCGCGTGCTTTGAAATTGCCGTCTACAATATTTGATAAATTAATATTTATACGCTTTTAATTAAGGAAGCTTATAAAAGAGTGTCAAACAATTTGGATACAGATCAGACGCCGCGTTACGCGGCGTCTGAACTGGATCCAAACTGTTTGCAGACACCGATAAGTCACGTTCTACAGGATAAGTGTTAAACACTTCCATTATCCAATTTCACATTGGGAGCACATGGCTCCACGCTCATTGTGTTTATTACTACACTCTCCGAGAGTGGACAATTCGGAATTACCAGGTGACATTTCTAAACCTTGAACATCCTGTGAAGTGACTAAAATAAAAAAAATTATATGTAGTAAGACTATTTTGAAGAAAAAAAACTTCTAAGTCGGACTCTGAAAATAAGATCAATAATCGTACAAATTTGGATTAAGTCTCTAAAGATCTGAGTAGGACATTTACAATAAATACGTACCTCGATCACTCGAACTCGCTTTATTTGAACTTACCATTCTTTCGAAGCGAAAACGTGGCATAAAGAAACAATTTTTCTCCCATTTTCACTTATGGGATAGGACTTTGCCTAATAGGGAATGATTGGAATCACTCTATCCTCTAAATCACGTGACTTAAATCTCACATGAGTTATCTCTTTAAGGCAAATCCGTCTTCCCATATATGCGAAAATGTAAAGTTGCAAATCTAACTAATCAAATGCTTCCATCTTACTTTAAACAGCACATGTTTTAAACACAGTGATATATAAGCATTTGTACTGATAACTGAGGATGAAATGGCTTAACTGTTACTCATTTAGAGATATATTGTTAAACATGTAATAAAAAATGGCAGTATATCATATGTGTTTGTGTCTGGTTGATTAATGTTACGTCTGAGATCGACCAAAGTCTTAATGAGCTGGTGTTTCGGTATGACAGACTCATTTATAGATACTGGTATTACGCATTGTAGAACGATCTCAGACTCAGTTCAAACGTTTTACAGCGTTCCCTCTCTACAACGACACCCAACGGGAGACAAACATTGTGTGCATTGTTCGGAGATGTCGTTACAGGGAGGGAAGTTGGCGTACATTTGCAAACAGCTTAAATCCAGATCAGACGCCGCGTAAGCGGCGTCTGATCTGGATTCAAGCTGTTTGTCACTCGTCATTAAGTTTTTTTTACGTCAAAATGTCAATTATGTAAAACAGCAGACGACAACTTTAAGCAAACGACATTGCAGAAGTAAAACCGTTAGACATAAAATGTTCTACTAGGGAACTGTGACAAGGGTCGTTGTAAGGAGGGAGTCGTTGTTGGGAAGACCGTTGTAGAGAGGGAACACTGTATTACTTGGTGCACAGGGATCAATGAGTTAACACTTAAAGAAGACTCTTTGATCGAGTCAACTAATAACAATACCAACATATCTACATTGTAATTTTTTTTAATTTAAATTACCTAAAGGATAAATTTGAGAAATAAAAGCAGACGATAATTGTTTGACGCAGAATACGCCATGGTTGTGTATGGGTTAAACCCCCAACACTCGCTACGGTGGTAGCGTCATTTTGTAGAGTGGAGCTTGGTGTTTATTCTCCCAAGGGCTCTGCAGATTTATGCAACCAACTGCATTGGCCATCGAAAACAAGCCTTCTTTAAGTAGTGGTAATAACGGACTTTGACAGCATAGAAAGCAACTTCAATCATGTAGAGTTAACTGACTGAACCCTAGCGACATGTTTTCTCGTCATTTACAATGTACCTATGAAGAATACACTTCTGATATGCAAACATTGTAGAACCGGATAAGGGGCTCCTACACGAGCCCTCTGATCAGGGTCTGCACTGTTTATCATTTTGTAATATATTGTAAAAAAGTTGTCAAAAATGGACTAGACTTTATTAAAACTGGAACTGCCCATTTGAAGTTTCAGGGGTGAATGAGTTAACCAAAAAGAAACCTTACGGATCAGACAGCAGAAAAGCAAATCCGCATTACAGCGCTTTTCTCATGAGAATATGGAAATGAGGGCCTTTTGCTTGGCAATGCAATAATGGGTACCTAATGAAGGCTTTGTGGCAGTGTCGGGAAAATTTGGCGGCTCATTACTCGATATAAGTAACGAAATCGGGGGAAAGATGTGATGAAAAATGATTACAGATTAATGAGTGGCCTATGGTCATTTATGTATGAATTATTTTCAGGGGAAATTGTGAAAGAGTGTTATAATCATGAATAGACAATTATTGGCCTCATGGATGTTACAATAAAATGTTTCAACGTACATGTCTTAATTTGAATTTAACCTTAAGATATTTCATCACGAACTGGTTTTCGTCCTTTTTATTTTCAGTTCAGTATATAATATAATTTCTGTAAATAGTTGTATATAAGTCGGAGGTCCCTCCTACTCTACACCTTGCACTAAACAGTAAACATTGCAATCTACAAGTATATTGAACATAATTTGTGTGTGTATGTATAATTTGGAAAGACAAAATACGTAGTTTGTTAAAAATAAAAATGAGAAGACATGCCTTTTTTGTAACAAGAGTGTTTCAAGCGTTGATACTTTTAATGCCAATGATTTGTATAGTTTTCTTACTATTTCCCATTTGACTTCGAAGCTTTTCACTCTGTTTTTAATTTAAGGTCCGTAAACCATGCTTAGTTTAGCTTTAACATATTGTTTCAGCATTGTACAGAAGTGGGATCGGGCTTCAAGTGTTTTTATGATTTAGTTCTTTAAATAATAAAAAAGAATCTTACATAGTAGCTACCTCATATAAGTGACTATCCCATTTTAGATTACCAATCTTCTACATGCTGTGGATCTATGGTGGTATTGAGGTTAAATCATGCTTTCATGTGCATTTAATATTAATTTGAGAGTTCTTCAAATGAATAGAAGACTATCTCATTTAAGTAACTATTCCGTCTTAGATAATCAATTTCCTGCGCTCTGCGGGTCTATTGTGGTATTGTGATTAACCCTTTACCTGATAGCCTAATTCCAGTACTAAAGATAGGTGACTACTTAATGCAGGTTGAAAGTAAAGCAGAATGTGCCTTAGGGCGCATTCTGCTTCACTTTCTACCTGCTTTAAGCTATCATGTGCTATAATATAGACAATATTCCCCATAAAACATATTCATTACTGATTAAATTGTAACTTTTTTCTTCAGCGGATGAATAAATCATACCCGCTAAAAGGCGCTTCTATTGGAGAAAGGGTTAAATGCTATCATAATTTTTATGTAGACAATATTTGTACTCAAATTTGAGCTATGTAAATTATGATTTATTCTTTCACTACCAACGGCGCCAAAATGCGATCTTGCAAACAGTTTGGATCCTGGTCAGGATCCAAACTGTTTGACACTCGTATCGACATTTCTGTAGTAAATACATGATCCAAACTGCCATAAAGCTAACTTTAAAAATATTGCAGACGACACTACTAATGCAGACGATATTTTAGCGGTAATAGAATTAAAGCAGACGGTAAAAATTTGCAGGGAAAGAGTTAAATAAATATAGCTCTCTACCGCCTTATTTTGATTAACCCATTACTTCATAGACTATTTCATGTTTTGAAGACAGGTGATCACATAAAACAGGCTGAAAGTAAAGCAGAATGCGCCTGAAACTTTAAACCTGCTTTAAGCCACCATTTGATAGGATATCAGTAATATGTTATGGTAAATATTCATGAAACTATTTTCTAGAGCGGAGGAATAAATTAATAAAGGCATGAAAATGCGTAATTGTGGGGGTGATGGATTCAAGTAGATTTTTCTTAGTACGGTTTATGAAGACACGGTTAGTGCCAATTGCAATGATCGTAGAACTCTGAACTTAGAAGTCGATAAACCCATCATTTATTAGATAAATATATGGGCTCTTATCTCGCTTCACATGGAATTTGAAATATGCAACTTCACCGAACGTCAAAGTTTAATTACAAATGAATATAGTTTTGCTATTTTTGATTTGTGTTATCGTATATCTATGTAGAGATATTCTGGTATCATATCTATGGAAAGATAGACTATCTTCTGATAAAACTAGTCCAATCAGTGAGTTAAAATAGTTTGTGATTAAAAAGCCATAAAGAAAAATGAATAAATGCTAGGATCTTCAATTTTCATCAACACGTAATATTTGAATATTTGACCAGGATCTTTTGAGTGGTGAGATATTTAAAATGATATATAATATACATTTTTAAAAAACAAAAGTAATAAATATAATTATATTGAATATTGCGCATGGTATCGAATAAACTACACGTATAACTCGGTGTCTGACCTGGTTCAAACTGTTTGCCACTCAGACTAAAACAATATGTCAACAGTTTCACATACATACTGTGACATATCCAAAGCAAGTTGAAATATCGTATAAATTTCTGAATTTATGGGTATGAGGGCGACTGGGAATCGAACTCGGAGCACATACAATAATAGAAACCACAATATGCGCCAAACATTATGCCTGCAGCATATAAAATTCAATCTTAGTGAAGAATTGCAGTATACATGATGATAATGATGATGATGATGATGATTACCGGATGTTTTTATAAAGAAACATACCCACACATACTCGAGATCGAACCCTGGTCGCCAGATTTGCAATTAAACATGCTACCACATCGCCATAAAAGCGCGCTTCTTTAGTATGGAAAGGTTGTACAAGTGTTGATAATTATACACGATTTGACACATACGAGCGTAATTACGACCGGATGACCATATTGTTTTGCATATAGGGCCTATGCAAATCGCTGCCTAGTTGCTGAGACTTGGCAGCGACATTTGTGTCTAACAGTGTTCTCGTCATATTGCTCAATGTATGTGTCTTTTGTAAAAACCTGATAGAAATTTTAGACCTAAGGTTCAGTAAAACTATCTATCTTGCAGCAAACTGTTTCAGACAGTAGAAGTAGCCTTTTGATAACTATTATTTGATTATTGCTATTCTGAGTGAATTGTCCAGAACAAGACTTGGCCAATGATTATCCCTGTCATTGCCATAATATAGTATCTGCTGAAACATCGTCGCCTGCTTTCTCATCTCAACGCTTTAAGCCATGTTTGACAAGCGCAATATAAACATTAGTGTAGAACGGTTTGGATCAGGTGTCACGTTTTCTCGGATTCTGAATTAGATCCGAACTGTTTGCAAATACCATTGAAGTATTTATTGGCAGGAACAGAGTTTCACCGACCTTGGCGAATATTGATTCTTCAGCAAAACCTTCATTCAGCGACTGTAGCAACCTTAGATGTAATAAAAACAGGCATTGTAATAATTATTACAAAACCTGTTAATATAACATCTAAGCGACACTTGCATGTGCATTGGTCTGTTAGACTGGTTGCAACGAAAAGTCCATATACAGTGGAGAATCTGTTATTCTTTCCCGTTTAAACGCAAACGTACGCAAACGCAAAGCACTAAAACGTAGAAAAGAACAACTTTTGGACAATTCTGATAATTCTTGTTTATCTTGGTGGCAAACAGTTTGGAGCCTGATCAGACGCCGGGTTACCCGGCGTCTGATCTGGCTCCAAAATGTTTGTATTGTAAATAATAGTTTTAGCGTAAACACGTTTATTGGGAAAGAATAACAGATTCTCCACTGTAAGAGTTCTCTGTATTACTTTTGTTTTACATTTACTTGTCTTCATAAAATCGCATTCTTCCATATTTAATTGTTTGCTTCTAAAGAGAGACTGTCTGTAAAAAGCTTAAACCCTTTCGCTATCAATGACGCCAAAAGACGCGTTTGCAAACAGTTTGGATCCTGATCAGACACCGCGTTACGCGGCGTCTGATCAGGATCCAAACTGTTTGACACTCGTTTTGAAATGTCTTCAGTCATACTGCTTTACATTTAACTTTGAAACGATATTGCAGACAACCATATTGAGGCAGACGCCTGATCAAGTTCCAAACTGTGACTAAAAATGTTGTGTACCAGCCTATAAGAACCCGAACCATTTACATACTCGTATATGTATAGTTTGCAAGAAAAATACAACTGTTAGAAGAGACGACCGTTTTCGTAGGATACGGTTTGACAGTTTTAAAAACGGTAACAATTTCCCCTGCAATGGTGCAAATTACAAATATCCTATTGTGTTTAAGGCAGGGTATAAACGCCGAAAAGAATTCAATTAATTTCTTATATTTACATTGAATTTCTTCCAATTTCTAACATTTATGAATAGTTGTTTAGTATATAAATTGAATTTCGCCCTTTTTAAAGATATTATCACGAAAAGTTTCTGTCGTTCAGTTCACATATACACCGAAAATATTCAATTCATTTCTTATATTTACATTAATATTTCCTGTAATTTCTAAAATTAATAAATCATATTGGTATGCAATTACTGTTTACCCTTATTTAATTTTATTATCTCGAACAGTGTGTGCGTTATAAAGAATAGCAATAACCTGATAACTGAAACTGTTTACAAATCTATCGCAACAATAAGTAAATCTGTTGTCGCCTGCTTTCATTTTTCAAATTCCAAATTTATAGGTAAATTGCTTAAAATGAGTTATTATCAGTGTCAAACAGTTTGAATTCTGATCAGATTGAACTATACGCGGCGTCTGGTCTGTATTTAAACAGTTTGTAAATAACCATTGTAGTCGATGCAATACAGTAAAGGGGTTAAATAAGCGATATCGCCCATGTAGACAAAAATAACCCACAGCTACAGACGATATTTTATTACAAAATTGTCTTTACCATTTTTCGGTAGGAAAAATGCAACAGGACTCTTATTGCCTAATAACACCTTTACCCCAAGTCCGAATCAGTTGTTATAGGGAGAGAATTTTAGGACTTGGCTTATATTTGCAAACAGCTTGAATCCAGATCAGACGCGATTCAAGCTATTTGTCACTCATAATTATATTCCTTCTGTCAAAATGTCCACTAATATGTAACTTGGAAGAAAAAAAACAGCAGACGACAATTTTAAGCAGATATTGCAACAGTGAAATTGTTAGACCTTACTATTTGTTTGGGCGACAGTGACAAGCATTGTTGTAAGGAGGGAAACTTTGATTTGAGGGCTGTTGTAGGAAGGGAGTACTGTACAAGACTGTATGGGGTAATTAGGCCTTGTCTATACCCCGTTACATGCCATTGAGTAGTCTTATTAGGCAATTTGACCGGGCATATGTCATTATTGCTATGTTCCCTCCATACACTCATGTCTGGATAAATATTCATTTTTTAACGTTTAACCTATTACCCCGTAATCTACGTATTTTTACGCCCTTAATTTCTTCCTTCATGCAGTGATGAATAAAGTTAACATAAGAAATACTGCTGATTTCCTAGGAGATAGTAACTTAAAGCAGGGCTGAAAGTACAGAAGAATGAACCTTAAGGCCTGCCTTAAATGGTCACCTGTCTTCAAAGCTAAAGAAACATGCTATTGGGTAACGGGTTAAGAAGAACTAAACTTAAAGGAAATGCAAGTAAATGCAGAAATTTTGTAGATCTTCCATATACATATTTAAAATGTTAAGTTTTGTGTCAAGCAGCTTGGAAAAGTACAGTGGAGATGTTTTTTTCTTTCCCAATAAAACACTTTCACTGCCAACGGACTATTACTAATGCAAACATTTCGGGGAGCCAGATCAGACTCCAAACTATTGTTGGGTTTTTTTGTTGTTGTTTTTCATTTCAGTATTTTATTATCTCCGTGAATAGGTGTATGTGGGTCGGAGATCCATCCCACTCTGCACCTAACAATACATGTTACAGTGGAGAATGTGTTATTCTTTCCCAATAAACGTGTTTACGCTAAAACTATTATTTGCAGTGCAAACAGTTTGGAGCCAGATCAGACGCCGGGTAACCCGGCGTCTGATCAGGCTCCAAATTGTTTGCCACCAAGATAAACATGAAATATCAGAATTGTCCAAAACTTGTTCTTTTCTACGTTTTAGCGATTTGCGTTTGCGTACGTTTGCGTTTAAACGGGAAAGAATAACAGATTCTCCACTGTAAGCATTTTATTCTATAATATATCGAACATAATTTTTGTGTGTAGTCTATACAGTCGAAACTTGATACTGCGAACACGTGTTAGTTCGAACATACCTATATTTCAAAGCCAAAACGTGGCTTAGTAACGTTTTAACTTTGAAATACGGGTGTCTTCGACTTAGGCGAAATCGATTTAATTGATTCCAAACTGTTTGTCATTCAGATTAAAGTAGTCAATATTTTCAGAAAGTTGTATTTTTATATAATTAATTTCAACGCGTTTGTGTTTGCATGGAGTTTCATTTAAACGTGAAAAAAAACGTCGTCTTCTCCATTGAACATGCAAAAAAACGGACTTTAATGGAAACTGGAATTTTCCATTTCATGATTTTACGTTTCAGTTATAGGGTGAATGAGTTAAAGAATGAGGATGGAGACTACATGTACTACCTCATTCCCAATTGAATGCTTACTCAGAGGCCTAATTATTAAAGCTCAATTTCGTAACATAAAATTTATTGCAAGTAAAAAGTCAAAAGAACTATTGGTTTCATAGATAATCTGATACAATGTGCACCTAGGTGAACTGTGCCTTGCCTACAGCGTTTCTGGTAACCCTTTCATCGTCAAATCTTAACGTCTGCTTTAACCCTTTGTCCGCTGGTCGCGACTTTATTGATATTTGCAAACAGTTTAGATCCAGATCAGACACCGCGTAACGCGGTGTCTGATCTGGATCCAAACTGTTTGACACTCGTCTTTAGGTTTCTTTACTTAAATAATGTATAAATCTAAATTTAACAAACTTTGCAGACGACAATTTCGAAGCAGACGACATAACCGCAGGATAAGTGTTAACCATTTCCCACAGAATTTTAACGTCTGATTTAACACTTTCATCGAAGAATTGTAGTGTTTGCTTTAACCCTTTCCCCAATGGAAGCGCCTTTTAGCGCATTTGATTTATTCCTCCGCTGAAGAAAATAGTTCCAATGTATACAGACATAAACGTGTAACAAACGAATTTTTTTCTAAATCCTAGCAGATGGTAGCTTAAAGCAGGCTGAAAATAAAGCAGAATGTGCCCAAGGGCACATTCTGATTTATTTTCAACCTGCTTTAAGTGGTCACCTGTATTCAAAACTAGAAACAGGCTATTGGGTAAAGGGTTAACTCTATCACCGCCTAAGTATTATTTGCTTTGATACTGTTGTATACCAAAGGCATAAAGTATATAATTCATACTTGTATACGGACAAACTTAACTTGATATAGTACAGTGTACCTATTTGCGATATGTACCTTTGTAGAAATCAAGTTAGCGTAGCGGGATCAGTTTCTTGGTGTTTGTAACTCCTTTCCTCACATTTCATTACTGGGTTTTTTAATTCACAAAAGGTAAACTATTAATTTCACAAATTGCATAACTATCTGTACTCATCATAATTCACATAATCGATCGTGCAGACTTTAACTCATTGAACCTCTTAATTATATATTCTTCCGTTACACATTCAGTGTACAAATTTCATATGCAAACAGTGTAGACCCGGAAAAGAGGATTCATAAAGAATCCATCTGATCAGGGTCTGCATTGTTTTTCATTTCGCAATATATTGCAGAAAGCAGCGTAAATAGTCCTAAATGGTTTAGACTAAGTTCGATTACAATTTGTCTTTTGCAAACAGTTTGGATTCAGATCAGACGCCGAGTAACTCAGCATCTGATTAGGATTCAATCTGCTTGACACTAATATTTGAAAAATATACAGATTATATTGCGGTTAAAAGGGGGGGATTGACCTTCTGCACGCTCCGTGATACAGTGGAGAATCTGTTATTCTTTTCCGTTTAAACGCAAACGTACGCAAACGCAAAACACTAAAACGTAGATAAGTACAACTTTTGGACAATTCTGATAATTCATGTTTATCTTGGTGGCAAACAGTTTGGAGCCTGATCAGACGCCGGGTAACCCGGCGTCTGATCTGGCTCCAAACTGTTTGCACTGCAAATAATAGTTTTAGCGTAAACGCGTTTATTGGGAAAGAATAACAGATTCTCCACTGTATGTGAAGGGGTTACGATGTCTACAAGACCTACAAACAACAAATTCTATACCACACTTTTTACGTCTTGTCTTTTCCTGTGTCAAGCTTATTTCATCACCGACGCATGTCAAATTACTTTCTGACATCGCACAAACATTTCTCCGATTTCAAAGGGAAAGCTGGGACAGTACACGGGTATTAAAGAGACTGACAGCCAAATTTGAACTAAAAATTGGGACATTTTAAAATTGGGTTTTACGCATCGTTTTACACGAGGATATAGGCATAATTTTTTTATCAAACGTATTTTGTCATTTTTTAATTGTACTTTATTGACATTATCGTTTATTTATAGACAACGCGAGGGGTAATGTGTTTGCGTTTAGTTTCATTTAAACGGGGGGTTGTGGGGGTAATATTTTCTCCACTGTAACTGTTATCAGGCACGTCGAAGATGCACAACTGGAATTTAAATGGTATGTCTTCACTTTAAAATCAAATTGAGACGACACAGATGTCACGAACCCTCACAAGCAAATGGTTTTGGTATGTGCAATAAAAACAGTTTTAACACATAAAATTATTTATTATCTGTTGTATGGACAGAAGCTGCAGCGTCTTTAGAGCACCCTGGTATATCTTTATTGAAATCTACAAACAAACGCACGGGGAGAGTTCATTGCAAATTACAGACATTTAATTATATAATTCGGTTGTTTTTGTATTTTGTTTTTGCTAAATCTGAGTGACAGACTGTTTGAAGCTTGAATTACTCAGTCACTGATCTGAATTCAAATGGTTTCCAATGGAATTAATTTGTCACAAATGTTAGCGCAACCACGTTTCTTGCGAAAGAATGACTCTCCCTCGCTGCCACCAGCGCCACACACGCTGGTACAGCGGTGTCGAATCCGCATACTCTAACCAGTCCTCGGTCCAGAATAATTTCAATGCCTAAAAGCCCAGTTTCTCATAGCACGGCAAAAATGCGTGCCCTTTCAGACGGTTAGCTCTGCTCCTCTTAATCAAAGCCCTGGATCCGCTGCTGATCCTGAACAGTCGTAAACATAAAAGTCCATGTAAAAGCCTTTAAATTAATTTTCAATCAACTTGTGAAAGAGCCATTAGGTAAAACCTGATATGACATCATTTGACCCTTCACTGTAGTGAAATGGGTTTTTACTGTTAAAGCACGCTACTGTAGGTATTTTTGTCATACTATACAACCACCCTATAACGACCACTAAACAGTAGACTGTACGCCTTTAAAATCAGGCCATTACTTAAAGCAGGATGAAAGTGAAGCAGAAAGCTCCTTTAGGAGCTTTCTGCTTTACTTTCATCTTGCTTTAAGCAGTCACCTGTCTCAGAAATAGTAAATCCTCATTATTTTGTGTGGTCTATATAGCTGGATTGATCTGTATCATTTATAACCTAAAAAGAGTGTCGATTACTGGTCGTCACAAAACCGCCACAGGTGCGGGGCGTCAAAAGTAACATTTCTCGTATTTTTGCGGTGTGGTATGTATGCAAATAAGGAAGAGAATCTCTCTAGATGACAGAGGTTCGGGTGTCAGCGATCTGTCAATTACGGAGACATTAGATGGAAGAATGCTACTCATGACAAAAATCTATTGTGCACTTCACACGGTACGTAAGTGTAGGTTTTTATCGCCAAGACGCTCTTGTGAAATTGATAGTTACATTTCGAATGAAAGATTACGAAAGAATCGCTTCAACTTGTCAACAACAGGCAGCCTTATGGTCGGACAATTTGGGGTTAGGTACTAGACAAAGATTAGAAGTCTATGTCCAAATAACGCATACTGCCCAACCTCGGTGGATTCTTCCATGCTTGGAGCACTTTTACAATTAGTCCGCCACAAAAAAGTCATTTTTATGGTCAGGTTAATGTCACAAGAAATGGCCAGATTAATGTTACAATAAATGGCCAGGTTAATGTCACAAGAGATGGCCAATTTAAATTTAACGAAAATACCAAAAAGACCTGCGGACAGATTGTAAAGTTTACCCAAATCCTAAGTTCCTAACCCTTGGTTTTGGTGACTAATTGTAAATCCTATCCCCGTGCTTTTATATTGGATCAATCCACTTTTTATTTAAAGGGTGCCTGTTTCCAAATTTTCATTTTGTTTAATATTGAAATTCTTACCAGCAAAAAGTGTAGACTCTGATCAGAGTCTCCATTGTTTGTCAACGTCCATTTTATAGAACACTTGGCACAAATGGGTTAAAAACGTGAAATCTGTAGAAACTATAGAAACCAAATCGCTTGGAACTTTGCACGGACATTTCAAGTTTTCAATTTAATAGGTCAAATCCATTTTTGACTGTTTTTGAATGTTTGTAACAATTTTTATAATATTTCAAATAGCGCAGATCATAATCAGATGGCTTCTTGGGGGGAGGGGGCTCTTATATACATGTAGTCTCTATTGTTTGCATAAGACCAGTGTAAAGTTCATGTACAGTGCTCCCTCTCTACAACAACACCCAATGGGAGACAAAGATTGTGTGTGTTGTTCGGAGTTGTTATAAGGAGGGGAAAATTCCCGCAGAATACATTTGCAAACAGTTTGGACCTAGATCAGACGCCGCGTTACGCGGCGTCTGATGTAGGTTCAAACTGTTTGTCAGTCGTCTTTACGTTTCTTCTGTAAAATGTCCAATACGTATATTTGAGGAAAACGGCCAATGATAGTTTTAAGTAGACGATATTGTAGCGGTAAAAGCTTTATACATAATTAATGGTAATGTTTGGGGAAGAGCGGCAAGTATTGTTGTAAGGAGGGAATCGTTGTTAGGAGGGCCTTTGTAGGGATTGAGAAATGTAAACACGTAAACGACGCGTGTATCGGTCAATAGGGACCAACGGGGTTCGCAGCTACACAACATGGCCGTGTTATTATCGAAAATACTGTATGCTTAATTGGACAATTAACAGAAAGTGACAGTTTAATGCAGGATAAAAGTGTTGCAGGAAGTTCCTACGTGAGCTTCCGGTATCATTTTTGTCCTGCATGAAGTGATTATCTTCATATAGAGAGTTCCATGACCCACCAATAAATTACCACTTAACATCACTCCAGAGAGAAGTCGAGATCAAAATATATCAATCACAACTGTAGAACGTATCCTTTCAATAAAAACATAGTATTTAACCCATAGCTCCACAAATACGCCTTTAGTAATGTACATGTATTCCCTAACTAAAGAAAATATTCCAACTTCATAGTATTGGATATGTACCGTAACAAATATTTATATATCCTAGCCGATCTTAGCTTAAAGCAGGTGAGAGTAAAGCAGAAAACTCATTTAGGAGCTTTCTGTTTCACTTTTAGTCTGTCTTAATTAAGCAACTACGCCTTAAACACTGTAAGTTGGGGGAAAGGGTTAACATGGGATAAAGATGGGTGATTTCAGCATTATATATGAACTTCATTAAGCAGTAATATTTCGTTAATGTTCTTTGAAGCCTTTTCTCCAGAACCTGTTTCTAGTTTTGAAGAAAAAAATGACCACTTGAAGCAGGTTGAAAGTAAAGCAGAAAGCTCCTTAAGGCGCATTCTGCTTTACTTTTAGCTACCATATGCTGGGATTTAGTATCTTTTATGCTGCATATCCATTTCATGTATAACGTGAAGCCGTTTTCTTTAGAGGAGGAATAAATTAACGCGTAAAAATGTGTATTGGGCAATTGGTTAATGAATTGAACGGCCGCAGAAAACAAGTTACATTGTTAATAAGGTGGGTGACGTCACAAGATCCAAGCTATGGTAACCATTTTGTGATAAATCAGGGATGACATTCTCAGTATCAATTTTCGTCAAATAGTATTAGATCAACTTACGCTGATTGCATTTCAAAGTGTTCAGTGCAGTACAATAGATTCATTCATCAGAGAAATTGATAATAGCAGTGGCTATTCCATCAGTCAAATTACTGTCACCACGTCTCGTCAATGCCTTATCAGAGACTCACACGGGATACAAATCTACGGTAAACTGTTCAAGTCTATCCCCTTTTAACTGCGGCACCCCGAGTACAGGACTTATTTTTGCAAACAGTTTGGATCTTGATCAGACGCCGCGTAACGCGGCGTCTGATCACGATCCAAACTGTTTGACACTCATTTCAATATTTATTTAAGTCAAAATACCCGAAATATGAATTTTAGAAATTCAAGCATGCGACAGTTATATAAAGCTTACAATAGCAATGAAAGGGCTAACTGAATTGAGGTTAATTTCAGATAAATCCAATGATACAGTAGCGGATCCAGGATTTAGCCCAGGGTGAGTAAAAATGACCAGAAACACATTTTTACGGAGATTTGGCCAAATCATGTGATAATGACTCTCAGGCATTAGACAGTGGATACACTGGCTTGACAACACGGCCGCAGATCAGTGTCTACACTTCGTGCAATGCAAGAATAAGTTTTCTCTCGACATGACTCGATGCCGCGATTAAAATTTGGAAGCTCGAAAGAGCGAGCGCCAAACGCTCTCATTGGTCCGGTGCCATACGCTCAAACATGTATTTGTGATTTCAGGGTTTTAAACTCTACGCAACTATTACATGTATACACATGTATTTGTCTTATTAGGGGATAAAACAGAAAATACAAAAGTCTTATTACCAAACACTCATTTATTAGAAATTTGGGCATTTATCACATTCAATCAATCTCACCAAGTATAAAAAGCACACAAAGTTCATGAGAGGGAGATGTTGAGGTTGGTGTTATTGTGATTCTTCCTTCATTATAGTTCTTACAAACAGGACAACACATTTCCTGTTCTATAACATACAGTCGAAACTCGATAATTCGAACTAGCGTTAGTTCGAACATACCCATATTTCATTTATTTAAATGTGGCTTATTGAGAAAAGGTAATGAAATTGCTATATTGACTTGACTAATATTTTAACTGTTGCAATTACTGCTAAAGGCGCGTTTTCAGTATACAAAAGACGGTAAAGTCTTAAAGCTTGATGACAGTCAAACCGATTTCCTTTAAGAGCTTTCTGTTTAACTTTCACACTGTTTTAGCCTTAACCTGTTGTAACATCATCAATTTGACAGTTTAAGCTGTTGTTATATCAGTTTTACCAATTAGTGATGATTACAGCCTATATTGACAATTAACAAACTAAATAATTCAAATCTCAATCAGCCACTAGATTGACGTCTTCTAGTACAGTGATACCTCTCTATTACGACCACTGAAACAGAGATAATTACTTTAATAAAATACAGGTTGACAGCTTAAAGCAAGGTGAATGTAAAACAGAAAGCTTCTTAGGAGCTTTCTGTTTTACATTCACCTTGCTTTAAGCCGTCAACTGCCTTAAACACCTGATAATTAACATAATTTAGTGGTTGTAATAGAGAGGTTTTACTGTACATGGTCCATGATGGAACAGAGCCTTAATAATCCCCTTCACTGCCTAACCGAAATATAATTATATTTGCAAACAGTGTGGATCCTGATCAGATTCTGAATAACTTGGCATGTAATCAGCATCCAATCTGTTTGACACTTATATAGATATTACTTTAGACAAATTGCCCAAAATCTAAATATGTGAAATAGAAGTAGAAACAATCTGCTTAAAGCAAATGATTGCATGGCGTATTAAGGAGCTAATTATCCCAATACCCAATAAATATGCCTTCAATTCATTTCTCAAATTAAGAAAGTAATTCCACTTTATACAGTCAACAATATATATGGTAAGAAATAATTTCTATACACAGTTCATTGATAGATGGTCACTTAAACAGGCTGAAAATAAAGCAAAATGCATTAAAGCCCATTTTGCTTTACCTTCCACCTGGTTTTCAGTGGCCATATCACTCATCGGTCTCCCAAACTAGAAACAGGCTATGGGGTAAAGGGTTATATAAAGGGTCTGAAATACTCTTCTGCAATGCATAAGAAAGTTCCTTTGGTTTCATTTACTATTTATTCAAGTAAAACTCCTTGCCACTTCAATCAGGATCACTTTAGCTGTGACAAACACACAACTCCCTCGACTCTCATAAAGCAAATTACAGTCACTCAAAGAATCACACAGACAAATTTAAAGTCAGATGAATTACCATGGAAACACTGCATATTTCATGTCACTGGAAACTGAGACCTTACACTACAACGTCTGACCAGACTGCCATTTGCAAACAAGTTTAAATCAGGGCTCCCGATAAGAGGGGGTAAATTGAACAAATCCAACACTTTCTCACTCATTTTACCACCAAATCCTATGGTGTTACTATTCATTAGAATCGTCTCGAAGAGACGATTCTAATGAGTAGTGACACCATAGGGTTTAAATGAGAACTAAAAAATTTTAGTTTTTGAAATACCCCCCCTATCTGGAGCCCTGTTACATTCAGAACAAAATGCACGACATCCCGAAATCCCATAAGGATCTTAACCCTTTCACTCTCAATGACGCTTAAAAGCGTGTTTGCAAACAGTTTGGATCCTAAATCAGACGCCGGGTAACGCGGCGTCTGATCAGGATCCAAACTGTTTGACAATTTTTTGGAAATTTCTTCACTTATACTGCCTTATTTTTTAACTTTGAAACGACATTGCAGAAAACAAATTTGAAGCAGACGACGGTGAAGGGGTAAAAATCTCACAAAAAATTTGGCAGTGAAAGGGTTAACTTATTCACCCCTGGAATTTCAAATGGACAATCCCAATTTCAAATTTACCCTTATCCTGCTGTGATATTGTCTGCCTTGAAATTGTCGACTGCAAAATATGTCAAATTTAGATTTTATATTTTTCATGTAAATAAGCATAAAGACAAGTGTCAAACAGTTTGGATCCAGATCAGACACTGTGTTACGCAGCGTCTGATCTGGATCCAAACTGTTGGCAAAATCACTGAAGTCGGGATCAGCAGGCAAAGGGTTAGGTCTAGTCCATTGTTGACTCGTTAAGGGTGTTTTCTGGCAGAAATTGCAAAATGGCAAACAGTGCATACCCTGATCAGATGGCTCCATCTAATCAGGATCTTCACTGTTTGCATTTGAAAATTATACTCTTCACGGGTAAACTATTTGTTAATGATGAGTTTACCCATTGCTAGAGTTACATGTGTTAAAGTATACAAGTAATTCTGCTTTATCAACTACCCAAAGAAAGCAAAATGGTCCATGTTTGAGGCAGGTGGCTGCAAGCAGAATAAATAGAAACTTCCTGCAGATCCTTTCTGCTTTACTTTCAACTTGTGTCAGCAAAATCACTTGTCTCATTAACCCATTACCCAATAAATATGCCTTTTTATGCCTTTAATGTATTCATTCACCAAAGAAAATAGTTCCAATTTAAATAGTTACGATTACAAACCATAACACATTGTTCCAATATCCTAGTAGATGGCCTGCTTTCAGATACCATCTGTCAGTATATCTGCTTTCTGCTTTACTTTCAACCTGCTTTAAATAATCACCCACCTGTCTTCAAAATTAGAAATGGGCTATGGGGTAATGGGTTAATAGTTCTCTAACTGAATCTTCTACTTGAGAGGTTGTAAAAGCAGAACTGTTTCTTTATTAATATTTCAGAAAGTACAGCTCTAACAGAAGTATAACAACACTGAAGAAAAGAATAAGGGCTCCAGCCATGATCCAGTTGTCGTCTAGAAACCTGAGCACACCGTATCCATGGTAACTCATCTGACAATATGTTAGTCCAACTCCTCTGGTCTTACAGGATGGGTTAATGGTACAATGGATTTCTTCTCCACATCACGTGACAAAGCCTTCCGCATGTCTGAAAGTAACAAAGCACACTGATTAACTCACTGAATTAAAGTTTCCAATTTAAATCTAGCCCATTTTTAACTATGTGAGTTGCTTTTTTACAATATATTGCAAAATGACATAGTTTCAGTGTATATCAGAGTAAATTTTTACAATACAAGGGTAAAAGAAGAGGAGACTATTTCAAAATCCAGGCTGTAACAATGGTTAGGGGTTTTCAACTGATTTACAGTGCTCCCTCCATACAACGTCCCTCCCAACATCGATTCCCTCCTTACATCAACACTTGTCCCAGTTCCCTAAACAGGACAATTATAAATATCTTGCGCTTTTACTGCTGCAATATCGTTGTCTTAGAAATGCCGTCTGCTGTTTTTCTTAAAGTTACATAATGGACATTTTGTCATTGGCGGGTGACAAACAGCTGATCTGGATTCAAGCTGTTTGCAAATGTAAGCCAATGTCCATCCCTATAACAACTCCCTCTGAACAAGGCACACAATATTTGTCTCCCATTGGGTGTCGTTGTATAGAGGGAGTGCTGTACTATGACAGTACTGATCCTTACCGAAGGCGTCTTCATCCACTTCTCCAGAGTAGTATTCTATGACCCTCCTGTATGTACTGTATCCCAGCTTGTTATACATGTCCACTGCCACCTTGTTAGACACTCGTACAAACAGGTCCACAAAGAAACATCGCTTCCTGGAGAAATACAATCATTTATTTAACCCATTACCCCACAGCCTGTTTCCAGTTTTGAAGACGGGTGACCACTTAACCCATTACCCCATAGACTGTTTCTAGTTTTGAAAACAGGTGACTTCCTTAAAGCAGGTTGAAAGTTAAGCAGAATGTGCCTTGAGGCACATTCTGCTTCACTTTCAGCCTGCTTTAAGATAACATCGAAAAATATTTCTGATGCTGAATGTTCATGAATGTATAAAAGGGAACTATTTTCCTCAGTGGAACAATAAATTAAAGGCGTAAAAAGGTGTATTTGTTGGGTAATGGGTTAACCTCTCTTCCACTGAATACATATTTATCAAATTCCACCACCTATGAACATCTATCATCTGAACTATTACATTGCTTAACCCTTTCCCACATAGCCTGTTTCTAGTACTGAATATAGATGTCCACTTAAAGCAGGTTGAAAGTAAAGCAGAATGCGCCTTAAGCACATTCTGCTTTACTTTCAGCCTGCTTTAAGCTATCATCTGCTAGAATATAGAAACTATTTCTTATGATACATAATTAATGACTGTATAAAGTGGAACTATTTTCTTCAGTGGAGGAATAAACTTAGTGTGCTAAAAAGCGCTTCTATGTGGGAAAGGGTTAATAAAATATGGAAACATTTCCACAGGAAAGGGTGAAGACTCAAGTCTAGTACAGACCCTGATCAGCAAGCTTCTTTAGGAGGTGTCTGATCTGAATCTACACTGTTTTAAAAAGCAAACAAAAAACATCATCACTAGATAAAACACTTCAGATGCTGAACAAATTCTTTTCTTTTCTTTTTTTTTTAAATGTTTTTCACTTTAGAGAATTAGTCCACAGATACGAAATTGAACTTTCCTTCTCTAGTAACTTTGTCAGTACAATTAATGATCTGAGAGTTTTCTGCATCATATTGGGATACACACTGTATGCAAAATTCATTAATTTAGGCTATTAGCATAAACAAGAGTTGTCAGAGAGACAACAAAGCTCGCCATCGGCACATTTAGAAACTTAAAAGCACACTCAAGGTCACCGAGTTCAACCATTTTGCCTGCATGGAAAGGTCTTGTCCATATACACTTGAAAATCAAATACATGTATGAAGTTACACCTCAGGGGACATAGGAAATATAAGCATTTTTTTAAACCTAAACACAGATTTCGAAACCTTAACCCTGGATCTAAGTTCAAGGTCAAGGGGTCCACATTTTTCTGTGCATGGAAAGGTCTTGTCCATATACACATACACACACATACCAACTATGAAAGCAACCCTCAAGGGACATAGAAGTTAAAGGCATTTTTCGAAACCTAAACACAGATTTCGAAACCTAAACGCGGGCCCTAAGTTCAAGGTCACAGGGGTCCAAATTTTTCTGTGCATGGAAAGGTCTTGTCCATATACACACACATACCAACTATGAAAGCAATACCTCAAGGGACATAGAAGTTAAAGGCATTTTTCAAAACCTAAACACAGATTTCGAAACCTAAATGCAGGCCTTAAGTTCAAGATAAAAGGGGTCCAAATGTTTCTGTGCATAGATAGGTCTTGTCCATATACACACACATACCAGCTATGAAAGCAATACTTCAAGGGACATAGAAGTTATAGGCATTTTTCGAAACCTAAACAAAGATTTCGAAACCTAAACGCAGGCCTTAAGTTCAAGGTCAAGGTCACAGGGGTCAAAACATTTATGTGCATGGAAAGGTCTTGTCCATATACACACACATACCAACTATGAACGCAATACCTCAAGGGACATAGAAGTTATAGGCATTTTTTGAAACCGAAACACAGATTTCGAAACCTAAACGCGGGCCCTAACTTCAAGGTCAAGGTCACAGGGGTCCAAATTTTTCTGTGCATGGAAAGGTCTTGTCCATATACACACACATACCAACTATGAAAGCAATACCTCAAGGGACATAGAAGTTATAGGCATTTTTCGAAACCTAAACACAGATTTCGAAACCTAAACCCTGGCCCTTAGTTCAAGGTCAAGGTAACAGGGGTCCAACTTTTTCTGTGCATGGAAAGGTCCTGTCCATATACACACACATACCAACTATGAAAGCAATACCTTAAGGGACATAGAAGTTATAGGCATTTTTCGAAACCTAAACACAGATTTCGAAACCTAAATGCTGGCCCTAAGTTCAAGCTCAAGGTCATAGGGGTCCAAATTTTTCTGTGCATGGAAAGGTCTTGTCCATATACACACACATACCAACTATGAAAGCAATACCTCAAGGGACATAGAAGTTATAGGCATTTTTCGAAACCTAAACACAGATTTCGAAACCTAAACGCTGGCCCTAAGTTCAAGCTCAAAGGGGTCCAAATTTTTCTGTGCATGGAAAGGTCTTGTCCATATACACACACATACCAACTATGAAAGCAATACCTCAAGGGACATAGAAGTTATAGGCATTTTTCGAAACCTAAACACAGATTACGTAACCTAAACACGGACCCTAAGTTCAAGGTCAAGGTCACAGGGGTCCAAATTATTCTGTGCATGGAAAGGTCTTGTCCATATACACACACATACCAACTATGAAAGCAATACCTTAAGGGACATAGAAGTTATAGGCATTTTTCGAAACCTAAACACAGATTTCGAAACCTAAACGCTGGCCCTAAGTTCAAGCTCAAGGTCATAGGGGTCCAAATTTTTCTGTGCATGGAAAGGTCTTGTCCATATACACACACATACCAACTATGAAAGCAATACCTCAAGGGACATAGAAGTTATAGGCATTTTTCAAAACCTAAACACAGATTTCGAAACCTAAACGCGGGCCCTAAGTTCAAGGTCAAGGGGTCCAAAGTTTTCTGTGCATGGAAAGGTCTTGTCCATATACACACACATACCAACTATGAAAGCAATACCTCAAGGGACATAGAAGTTATAGGCATTTTTCAAAACCTAAACACAGATTTCGAAACCTAAACGCGGGCCCTAAGTTCAAGGTCAAGGGGTCCAAAGTTTTCTGTGCATGGAAAGGTCTTGTCCATATACACACACATACCAACTATGAAAGCAATACCTCAAGGGACATAGAAGTTATAGACATTTTCTTAAAATTGTTTACGCCGTTCACGACGACAACGACGACTACACCGGGGGTATTGCAATAGCTCGTCATGTACTTCGTACAGGCGAGCTAAAAAGGGTTAAGTCTTAAAAGTTACCAAAATACTCCAATGAAAAGACAACTATGAAAAGCTTTGATATAAATAATGCAGCAGTAACCTCCCTTTTCTTAGCTGTTATCCTCATGGCTTGTTGATAAAGCTTCAAATATGAAATATGCCAACTTTGAAGTCTCTATCACATAGTGTTCCAAAGTTATTGCAAAGTTTAAAGTTATAGACAGACAGACAAACCAAAAACAATTTGCCCGACTATCTCGTGCAAACTGCAAAAGGAATAAAAAGCTACTTAAAAGCTAAATAATATTAATAAAACCTGTCTTTTAAAATATTTGAGATTTCTCTGTCATTTTACTAAAATCAGGTTAGCATGAGAGATAAGAATGCTACATAAATATCATGAAAGAGCACATGCTCACTTTTCAGAGATTTCTTCTAGGTTGCTCATCAGTTTGGCAGCGAGGCCAAGTCGTCGATACTCTGGACTCACTGTCAGGGCTGTCACATGACCATGCCACATGTCTGCACTTCCCTCTGCCTTACCCATGACTGAAATAAACACAAAATCAATTTCACACACTCAGTGTGTGTAATAAGCAGTTGTCCGGTTGTCCAGGACAACTAAAATCTACTCTGGATAAGCTGAAGTTGAAGCAGAAAGCTCCTAAAAGATTTTTTTGTTTCATTTTCAGTCTGCTTTAAAGAGATAATTTTGTTAATAGATGTTAGGTGCTTAAATAAACATGTGAATGATTTATGAACAAGAGCGTGTCCCAGTTACACGAATGCCCCCGATGATACAGGGGGGGGGAATCCAGACTATCAAACGTAAAAGTTAGAGAGCTGAAACTGTAGTGGAGCGCCATTTTGAGGACTTCAAGGGCCATTACTTCAAAGGGCCTAGCATAAATTGGTGCCGCTGGTTATCCAAATTGGTCTCCATTTTATGTCAACAAACATTTTCAGAAAGTTTGGTGATGATCAGATGAAAAGCAATGTGTTTGTGAAACACAAATGCCCCCAGCCAGCATCATGTTCTGTAATGTAATGCTTATTTGCAAAAGTAGGTCAAAAGTCATGGTCGTAGGGTAAATGAAACATTGGCATGGTTGGAGAAGTCTTAACACAAGAAACCTATAAAGTATGGAAGCTCTAGGCCTACTGGTTCAAATGTTATAGGCGTATAAAGATTTATACAAATAAAGGTCAAAGGTCAAGGTCACAAGGGCAAAAACGTAGGTATGGTTGGAAAGGTCTTGACACAAGAAATATATAAACAAAATATGAGAGCCGTAGGCCTACTGGTGCAAATGTTATAGCCATTTAAAGATTTCAACAAAAGTAGGTCAAATGTCAAGGTCACAAGGTCAAAAAGTTTTGTATGGTTAGAAAGGGAAAACACATGTCAAGTATAAAAGGCCAAGGTGCAAAAATGCAAAAGTTATATCCAAGGTTAAGGTTTTTGGTTAAAGTTTGATTAAATAGGTCAAAGATCGAGGTTAAGGTCACATGGTCAAAGATGTTGGTATGGTTGGAAAGGTCTTGACACAAGAAATATACATACAAAATATTAAAGCCCTGGGCCAACTGGTGCAAATGTTACAGCCATTTAAAGATTTTTACAAAAGTAGGTCAAATGTCAAGGTCACAAGGTCAAAAAGTTTTGTATGGTTGGAAAGGTCTTGCCATGAAGAATACACATGCCAAGTATAAAAGGCCCAGGTTCAAAAATGCAAAAGTTATAGCCAATGTTAATGTTTTTGGTTAAAGTTTGATTAAATAGGTCAAAGGTGAAGGTGAAGGTCACATGGTCAAAGATATTGGTATGGTAGGAAAGGTCTTGACACAAAACATATACATACAAAATATTAAAGCCCTATGCTAACTGGTGCAAATGTTATAGCAATTTAAAGATTTTTACAAAAGAAGGTCAAATGTCACGGTCAAGGTCAAAAAGTTTTGTATGGTTGGAAAGGTCTTGCCATGAGGAAAACACATGCCAAGTATAAAATGCCCAGGTGCAAAAATGCAAAGGTTATAGCCAAGGTTAAGGTTTTTGGTTAAAGTTTGATTAAATAGGTCAAAGGTCAAGGTCGCATGGTCAAAGATGTTGGTATGGTTGGAAAGGTCTTGACACAAGAAATATACATATGCCAAGTATAAAAGGCCCAGGTTTAAAAATGCAAAAGTTATAGCCAAGGTTAAGGTTTTTGGTTAAAGTTTGATTAAATAGGTCAAATGTCAAGGTCAAGGTCGCATGGTCAAAGATGTTGGTATGGTTGGAAAGGTCTTGACACAAGAAATATACATACAAAATATGAAAGCCCTGGGCTTACTGGTGCAAATGTTATAGCCATTTAAAGATTTTTACAAAAGTAGGTCAAATTTCAAGGTCAAGGTCACAAGGTCAAAACGTTTTATATGGTTGGAAAGGTCTTGCCATGAGGAATACACATGCCAAGTATAAAAGGCCCAGGTTTAAAAATGCAAAAGTTATAGCCAAGGTTAAGGTTTTTGGTTAAAGTTTGATTATAGAATAGGTCAAAGGAGAAGGTCAAGGTCACATGGTCAAAGATGTTGGTATGGTTGGAAAGGTCTTGACAAAAGAAATATACACACAAAATATGAAAGCCCTGGGCCTACTGGTGCAAATGTTATAGCCATTTAAAGATTTTTACAAAAGTAGGTCAAATGTCAAGGTCAAGGTCAAAAAGGTTTGTATTGATGGAAAGGTCTTGATACAGGGAAGACACATGCCAAGTATAAAAGGTCCAGGTACAAACATGCAAGAGTTATAGCCAAGGTTAAGGTTTTTGGCACAGACGGACGGACGGACAGACGGACGGACGGACAAACCAACAGACATGACAAAAACTATATGCCCCCGAATCGTAGATTCTGGGGGCATAAAAAGGATTTATGTTAAAAATGCATTTCAGCATTTCTGCAGATAGATTAACCCCTTGACCACTGGGCCATTTCTATATGACTGTCTATTCTATTTGATTTAAACTAATGTGAAATAATCAAATTTAAGTTTAAAAAAAGTTCTACTCTGTCTCAGGGATCAGAGCTACAGATAAGCAGTGTATCTGCATATTTACTCAACTAATTTGATCCAATTACCCAATTAAAATAAATTCCTTGCATGATAAAAATGCAAATCAAAATCTCATTACCCAATTATTTTTATTCTCGAGCTTATCGCTTTGCAAAGTTCTCAATATTTCGGCAATAGCCAAATAATTCCAAATAAGTTGGGAATAGAATGCCGTTTCTCAGCGCGTACATTCAGTTTCTGCCTTATTACATCATATTCAACTTAATTAACTGGGAACCATACTCACGGAAAATATATAATTTTACACCGGAAAAGTGAGTTTAGTAAAGGGATAATTGACACTGTAACGCCGTCTGAGGTAAACTTCCGTTTTGCACTGGTAAACTAGCATGCAGACGGGAGACTGTAATTAACTGTTCACTGTTGTGCAAAAGCACAACTATTTGGCTGTTTTAACAGAGCCAGTTTTAAAAGCTGTGGCAAATAATATATTAGATGGTTTGATCAAGGTCTTCAACCATTGTCTTTGCTATACTCAATGATCTTGTGACCGAGTAATGCCAGTCTCTGCACTGCGTGAAAACGAAAGTAAAACATTTGGGAGATCGATTGACATTAGAAACAAAACATGGCTGGGAAAAAACACTTCCGTGGCCTGTCATAATAGAAGATAGTAACCTTAAGACGAAAATACGATGTAAGGTATGTAGATCAATGAAAAAAGTGTAAACTGACAAATGTCTGAGAGGAAGAGGGTGCATCGAGTAATCAGATATCTACTATTAATTGAGCATTATAATAACACACAATTAGAGCACCAAACCAGCGACCCTGTTAATATTAAGCATTGACAAAATCCAATGCTTGTACACATGAAGAACATATAATGCAAGTATTCAATGTTTAATAGTTTTAAAGTTATGTTTGATATGCAAAGGTTTTAGCTTAAGTAAGACCTTTGCAAATCAACATTTTTCATATTACCCAATTATGTTTCTTCGGTACCCAATTGTATGCCAAGTCCAGGGGTAATTAGGCAATTAACGCAAATGCTTATCTGTAGCTCTGGGGATGCCACAAATTTGCTTTTATTTGAGTATTTTAACTATTTTTTGCTTTTAAAAACACCATCTGGTTTCTGTAATTCATTCACCTCTGAAACTATTCCAGTTTCCAATTATGTAATATCCATTTTTGTCTATTTAGGGTATATTTTGCATAATGAACAACGGTGTTGACCCTGTTCAAAGGACTCCTTCAGGGTCTACATTGTTTGCATAGGACAAGTGTACTCTCCTCAGGTACATCATTTATTAATGACAAGTATATGTGTCACTAGGATTGAATGTGTAACCACCTGTGTTAACCCTTTACCCCATAGTCTCTTTCTAGTTTTGAAGACAGGTGAACGCTTAACCCTTTCCCCCATAGAAGCGCCTTTTAGCGAATGTGATTTATTCCTCCGCTGAAGAAAATAGTTCCAATTTAATCAGTCATGAAATATATTATATGGAACCATTTTCTATATTCTAACACATGATAGCTTAAAGCAGGCTGAAAGTAAAGCAGAATGCGCCCTGAGGCCCATTCTGCTTTACTTTCAACCTGCTTTAAGTAGTCACCTATCTTCAGTTCTAGAAATAGGCTATCAGGTAAAGGGTTAAAGCAGGTTGAAAGTAAAGCAGAATGTGCCGAAATGAGAATTCTGATTTACTTGCAGCCTGTTTTAAGCTATTACTTGCTAGAATATAGAAAATATTACTTTTAGAACACGTTTATGACTATATAAATTGTACTTATTTTCCTCAGTGGTGGAATAAATTAAATGCCCTAAAAGGCTATGGGGAAAGGGTTAACAAAGGTCACTGGATACTTACTGTAACCCATGGATACTTACTGTAACCCATGATTTCTCCATCTGGGGACTCTGCCACCTGGAAGTATTCAGGCCAATGGGCGAGGTACTGCATGTAGAATGGCAGGCCATACTGAAGCAGTTGTCAGGGAAATAAACTTTTGACACCCGCTTTTGTATTTGCACCTCAGGAATCAGGATGCATTAAAAGCTCATTAATTTGTAATAGTTATAATTATAATAAGGGTATTAAGAAAACTCCAATGAGCTTTCTGCTTTAACTTTATCTTGATTTAATGGTTAACTTCTTAAAAGAATCTTATCATATCTTCTTATGCTGTATGCGTTTTGATAACTTCAAAACACTAAATAAGGATACAGTTTCAGTGAGTGGATCCAAATTTCTGTAAAATGACAAAATATGAAACAATAAATATTCAATTTCATATAAAGATATTCCTATAATAGAAATCTAGCAGTGCTTTAAATAAATTTAAAATAGCATTTACAGAGTAGACAGAATCACACTGAAACAAATGAAATTAACCCATTGGACCCTGTCAATAAGAATACATAAATTTACAATACAAACAGTGTACCTGCGAAATAGTGTACACCCTGATAAGAAGGTTCCTACAGGGACCCTCTGTCTCTGATCAGGGTCTTTACTTAGTCCTTCTAGAAAGATCCTGTGTTTCGAATTTATTTTTATCAATACACGTTTAGCATGTTGATTTCTTTTAACATTTTTCAGTTTCAGCTCAACCAGGGTCTTTCACTAATATGTCATTTTCCGATAGCAAGTTACGCATCAAATCAATCCGTGAATTCAAACACAATTTTCTCTTAATTTGAACTTTGTCTGCACACAATTTGTGCTGTAGTCTACAATTTATGCCTTTATTTTCAATATTTTTGACAAAAAATATAATGACAACTACCTTAGCGTCTTATTCCTTCCATTTTTCATATAGGAGACAGGGAACCAGACTACCATTGTTGAACAAAGGTCATGTATAAAACACAAGAATACCCATTTCCGTTTCCGGTTTGAACGAAAATCGGCTCGCTGGCTCCCAGTCCATTTTAATTTTTTGTTTCGTTTGTTTTTTTACTCTCACTACATACCGGAAGTTGACGTTTTAATTGTTTACCGGAAGTTGAAGATTCAACTCTTATTCTCTCGCTCAACTGAGGAAAGTTGTGAAATAAAGCAGAAAAAGGTTAGGGAATTATTTTCTTCTGTGCAGAGTGCTATTTAAAAATCTGTATCTGTATCAATACGTCGTAGAATCCTTAAAGGCTTTTACACGACGGTGAGAAGAGTCGCCAAATTATTGGCGATAATCTCGTAGGGCTGTTTTGAACGCCTCTACGGAATCAGCATGCACTGTGCTGTCTGGCAGTTTGTTCCATTGTATTACTGTGTCTACAAAGAACGAGTGTTTGTATTGATGGGTCTTGCTATCTGGTACTGTGAGCCCTCTTGTATTGTTGCATACTTGATTTTCTATTATATTATTTGTACTGAAATCTTTAAATCTGGTTGCTTTGATGTTTCTTCTTGGTTTTGCCGGTTTTGTGAAAGTGGATGTTGGTAGGGCTGGTACCAGACAAAAATGTTTTTTGACCTTATAATAGAACTTTAGTTCGCCTGACTGACGTTGTTAGTGTTAACGCGATATCCGCTTCATTGCTATCGGGCATTGAGCAAATGAATTTGGACCCTAGATTCATCAGGGGTCCTCATTATTTGGACTAGGTCTTCACTGTTTGTTATTGTTTGAATAAAATTGACACTTTATTTACCTTGAAGATGAAGCAATTAATACATGAATGCATGGAAAGTCTCAGGGCTCGAACTTCGCTCTTGCGAACTCGCAAAATGCGAGCTGAAAATTTCAGCACTTGAAAAAAATTGCGAGTGTATATTTTCATGTTCAGACTTTCCAAAATGTAAGGTTATAATGGTAAAGACGAATACTGTCTAACCCTTCTAATCTTGCAGTAATTTAAATAATTATCGCTGTTCGCCCATCTTGTTCTTTTCATATCTCGGCTATTTATAACTTCGGGAAACCCAGCGCTTAACGCATGCGCATGATTGATAGCCCGGCTTCATACGTACCAATGCCGAATCAGCATTAGAAAAAGGGGAACCAGTCTATTAGCTAGTGACCGCAAACTGCGAATGTTGATGTAATTTGTAAATTAAACTAATTTACAACGTTTTCCAGTCGACTCGTCCTTCTAGGGTTTATAAACGGAAGGCTGACGAGACATTTAAGGAAGAACAGCCGAAAACAGACTGAAAGCTAGCCCAAACCAAGTTACGAAACTCACGAAGTAATTGGGTTTTATTGCTTTGTGCGAAAATGGGACGAACCACGGCGTCGCTAAAATCTGTCCTAAAATGGTAGAAAGAAATGCGCATCTTTCTCGAACATAATATTATGGACTATAGTGAAAGCGTTTTCGAAATATAGTGAACTGTCTGCTGACTGTCTTCACCAAAGATAAAAAAAATCATCCATAAACATCGAACTCTGAAAGTATAACACAAGCCTTTCGCCCCCTTGACAAAACGACCCAGTTACAAAGTTTCAGCTATAGTCTGTGTTTAATAATTAATTAATCTGCGAACCTTGCTGTTTTGAATGAAAATTGACTATATGGGATGGACTGCAAATAAAGAGTTATTTAGAGTTAAGAATAGTAAGTAACTGTACAGTTTATACACAAAAAGACACACACTAGTTATTATTTTTGAAACTTTATTTACATGAGTAATCTAGCACAGAATGAGATACAGAATGAAAGTTCAACAAAGTAATGTTTATGAACTTTATCTTATAATTTTGATCAAAATGATGTGAAACGTCAATTTGTAGATAATCGTATTGAAAAAGCAAGTTGGAACCTGGTTTTGCAAGTAGAAAATATGGGCACTTGCAAAAAATGCAAGTGGGAAAAAATCTAAAGTTCAAGCCCTGAGTCTTTAATTTAAATATATACTTAAGCGAGTGTCTACACTGTTTTGTAGCACCAGGTCAAATTCCTGTGGTTAGGACAGTCTTTGACTTACCATGTTAGAAGAAAAATGTAGAATTAAACGATAATTTACTAGGAAATCTGAAACCGTTCGGCGTTAAAGATATACCGAAGATTTCAAACAGATGTTTTACTTACACACTGTTAAATTTAAAAAGGTCATCGCAAGTAAATGGTCTGATCGTCGTCATTTTATCAGATGGTTACAAATTTTCACGCACGATGACCGCCATGTTGTCTACCTCAGTGATCCGTGCAATCCACTTTTGCATGAGACTTACCATACGCAAGAGCTAATTTAAGGTAGACAGTCTCTATAACGCTGCACGCCCCGTTCCCTTCTAGATCCATTTTAAATAAGCGACTTGTACAGTATATCTCATTTGTTTTAGAAGAGATTTCTTGGTCTAAATTTTATCCAAATGAAAAAAGAAATAATAATAATGACAAATTATTTCCACACGCCTATTTCTATATTCAAATAGATCTAGGTTTTGTCCATATAATATGTATTATACAGGCATAATTTTCATCTCAGGGTAAATACGTATGTTTACCCCGAGTTTTCATCAACTGAAAACGTTTGTCAAAAATGTAATCACTCCCTCAAAATGCCAAAAATGTTACGTTTGGTTAGATATTGTTATTTAAATCCTTTACCCCATACATACATGTAGAAGGTTAAATTTCTAGTTTTGAAGACATGTTACCACTTTTTATTAAAAAACAGATTGAAAGTCAATCAGAATGTGTTTTATTCTTACCCTGCTTAAGGTTATTGTCTGCTAGGACATAAAATATTTCTGATGGTGCATATTCATTACTTTATAAAGTGGAACTACATGTATTTTCTTCAATGGAGAAATAAATAAAAGGGTGTAAAAAGACCGTAGTTATGGAGTAATGGGGTACAATCACTTTTGTTTTTATGTAGCAAATTGTGTTTTGTAAAAGGAAGAAGGGTAGACCTACATCATGTGAAGGGGACAGACTGCAGATTAAGATTATTATATAGGCTTATTATAGGTTTATAAGTGTTTGAAAATATGCCATCTAGAGGTGATCTACCATAACTCCTTTACACCCCATCGCCTGTTTCAAGAATTGAATATCGGTGACCACTTAAATCAGGTTGAAAGCACGGAGGACTTACAAGTCCTGGGTTTTGAAAGTAAAGCAGATTGCGCCATAACGTCATCTGCTTAACCCTTTGAACCCTAGTCCCGCATATATGCGTCCTTTTCAAACAGTACACATGTTAAAAGTGTGCTTGTTCTATGCAAACAGTGAATACCCAGATCAGAGGGCTCCTTAAGGAGCCCTCTGATCTGGGTCTTCACTGTTTGTCAAAATGCAAAACATTCACAAAAACAACCCTTAAAAGTCATAAATGGACTAGACTAAATGGGAAACTGGGATTGTCCATTTGAAATTTCAGGGAGGAAATAGTTAAAACAAATGTCGCCTGCTTTCAATTCTCAAATTCAAAATTTAGATAAATTGACTAGAGTAACATCGTAGTGAGTTTCAAACGCTTTGGACCCCGATTCGAGACGCCGCGTTACACGGCAATTTATCAGGATCCAAACTGTTTGCAAATAACCATTTTAGATCTACACGGGACATGGCAATGAAGGTGTTAACTTCTTTGTGTATTTGATTTGTTGTCAAATGTATTGGAGATTGCCGGTTTATTCTATTTATATTCATTCTATACTTTTTTCTTATTTCACCCAATTCTCTCTCTTCTTCTTTTTCTTTCTTTCGTGTTTCGATATTTACCTGCCCCGCTTCCTTCAAAACATATCATAAATCATATGGTGCATATCTGATACTGATTTATGTGTATCAGATACATGATCGAATAAAAATCTGAAAAAAGGAAATATGTTGGTTCATAATTCCTATGGAAGTTTAACACATGTTTTAATGTACACGTTTAACCAATTATTCCATAAATACGACCTTTTACGTAAATGTTAAAGTTATTTCTCAACAGCCGAAGAAGATTATCCCACTTCTATACAGTCATGAATATGCACCAAAACAAATATTTTCTAATATCATAGCAGATGGTAGCTTAAAGCGACTCGCAACCAGATGGTGCATTAAAAATAGTAATTTGTAAATATGTGTCAAACGCTTATATAAATGGTAAAGAATTAGTTTAGGATAAGAAATTCTGTTTAAAAAAATGTATTTCAATAAAAAAAAATATTGGTCTCTGGTGGGATTCGAACCCGGGGCCCGGCATTGGCGGACAGAAGGCAAAATAGGGGAAACCGCTTAGACCAATGGACCACGGAACTATCCGTTTATCTCGGATCGATTTAACGTATTTCAATGTGTAGCGATCGAAAGTGCATACAACTTCGTAATTCGGCTCGTGTTTATGTCTGAGCCCGTGTAGAGAAGCAACAACAACAACTATACCGTCTACTAGTCGGTATAGAAAAACGATGGATAATATCTAAAAATCTAAGATTCGGTGACGATTCTTGAGACTTTTTTTGGACTGATCATATTTTTTTAATGTCAGAAGCCAAATGCTTTTATTTGAGTATTTTATTTTATTTTGACAAGTACACCATCCGGTTGCGAGTCCCTTTAAAGCATTCTGTCGTTTACTTTCAACAGACTTTTACCCATTGCCTCATAGCCTGTTTCTTGTTTTGATTGCAAGTAATGCAGAATGTGCCTTAAAGCGACTCGCAACCGGACGGTGTACTTGTCAAAATAAAATAAAATACTCAAATAAAAGCAAATTTGTGGCATTATTTGGCTTCTGACATTAAAAAAATATGATCAGTCCAAAAAAAGTCTCAAGAATCGTCACCGAATCTTAGATTTTTAGATATTTTCCATCGTTTTTCTATACCGACTAGTAGACGGTATAGTTGTTGCTGTTGCTTCTCTACACGGGTTCAGACATAAACACGAGCCGAATTACGAAGGTGTATGCACTTTCGACCGCAACACATTGAAATACGTTAAATCGATCCGAGATAAACGGATAGTTCCGTGGTCCATTGGTCTAAGCGGTTTCCCCTATTTTGCCTTCTGTCCGCCAATGCCGGGCCATGGGTTCGAATCCCACCAGAGACCAATATTTTTTTTTATTGAAATTCATTGTTTTAAACAGAATTTCTTATCCTAAACTAATTCTTTACCATTTATATAAGCGTTTGACACATATTTACAAATTACTATTTTTAATGCACCATCTGGTTGCGAGTCGCTTTAAGGTGTATTCTGATTTACTTTCAGCCTGCTTAAGCCACTATCTGCTATAATATAGAAACTAATTCTTACATGTCGTAGGTTATGTTACAATTGCGACAATGCTATCTTTACTGTGACCTCATGGCGTACAAGTGTGACAAGTTATATCACAAGCAAACATAGATCTATATCCCGACAATGACCTCTTTTCGTGTTATCTAGCTATTATGTGAAACAAAAACACACAGTCAATGCGTGTATGTGCTTATGGGACTACATTGTACATGTATGTGCATATGTTTAAAGGACTAACTAGTATTTTTACAGTGAGGAAGCCGTTATCATAATACCATTTTCCCATTTTAAAAACAAAATGTAAATGCAATGCACTAAAATGTTGATGATATACAAGTACAATGTAAATACTTTTTTTTTTAAAAACCTGAGTGGCAAACAATTTGAAGCCTGATCAGACGCCGAGTTACTCGGCGTCTGATTAGGCTTCAAATTGTTTGCAATTGACCTACTATTTTAACACATACATTAATTGTGGGGAACATAACGTTTCCTCACTTGCACATACTGGATATTTTGGAGCTATGGATATATGTTTTAAAGTCTATGCTAATCACCAAAGAATAGAGAGCATTTTGGGGGCTTCAGACTGTGCACTGAGATGCATTTGTCGGACTATATAAGTTTGTCAGTATTTGAACTGACGTTTGCTTTTGCATTCTTCATGTTCCTGTATATATGTCTGTGCACAACAAGGATACTCGCCGCAGCGACACTGATTGTCATAATATACATGTGCCTAAAATCCATTCGCCGGAAGTTAACCGAGAAGATAGAGGTCAAAGGTCAAGGCGTCTTCATTACTGGATGCGATACAGGTAACATTACGTAATATTCTTGCACATTGAAGGCACACGAACTGTATACTTGTCACACTCGTTTTAAATGATAGTTCCGAGTATTAAAACATCGTACAATAGCGACGTGTAAACTCGTCAATAACAAACGATGTACATACGAAGAGTACATTGGTCCTATGCAAACAGTGTAGATTTTGATCAGAATAGGTTAAAGTCCCATTGTGTTTTCAGACCTTTTCTTAATGCCTGAAATACAATAACGGTTAATAATAATGTTTGAACATTCTTATGGGCCAAACTGATCTATGAAATGATGAAGACGGACCTAAATCACCAAAAAAGGGCAATTTAAAATCATAACAAACCGAAAATAGAACGTCTGACATAAACATTTCCACACGACTTAGTATCACGTGATACAGCCGAAATCAACTTCACTGGGTGCAACCGTATCTACCTCCGCCCGTCCATCCATCAGTCAGTTAGACTATCACACTTTTTTGTCCGCTCTCTAACTCAACAATTTTTTATCCGATCTTCCACAAACTTGCTGAAAATGTTCATTGATATTAAATCAAGGTTCAGTTTGATTACTACTAAAATCGCATAAGGTATTTTTGGGTTATTGCCTGTTAATTAATAAAAAATGACTGTTTCAGTCATTTTTGCACTCTAAAACAAACAGCTTTTATCGGATATTCACCAAACATGCTGAAATTATTTATTCATATAAAATTTAGGTCTAGTTTGATTATTACTAAAATCGCATGTGGCATATCTGAATTTTTGCCCTTTTTGTATTAAAAATGACTGTTTTCAGCAAGTTTTGCTCTCTAACACAAATACGTTTTATTGGATCTTCACCAAACTTGCTGAAAATGTTCATTGATATAAAATCAAGGTTTAGTTTGATTACTACTTAAATCGCACAAGGCATATCTAAGTTATTGCCTGTTTATTAATAAAAAAAATGACTGTTTCAGTCACTTTTGCACTCTAACACATACAGTTTTTATCGGATATTCACTAAACTTGCTGAAAATGTTTAATTATATAAAATTTAGGTCCAGTTTGATTATTACAAAAATCGCATGTGGCATATCTGAGTTTTTGCTCTTTATGTATTAGAAATGACTGTTTTCAGCAAGTTTTGCTCTCTAACACAAATACTTTTTTTGAATCTTCACCAAACTTGCTGAAAGTTTTCATTAATATAAAATCAAGGTTAAGTTTGAATCCTACTAAAATCGCATAAGGCATGTTGGAGTAATAGCCCTTTAATTATTTTTTAAAATGGCTGTTTCAGCCTTTTTTGCTCTCTAACACAAAGAATTTTCATCGGATCTCCACCAAACTTGCTGAAATTCTTTATTTATATAAAATCTAGGTCCAGTGTGATTATTACTAAAATCCCATAGGGATTATCTTAGTAATTGCCCTTTATATATTAAAAAGGACTGTTTCACCATGTTTTGCTCTCTAACACAACTACTTTTTTTTTATTGATTTCACCAAACTTGCTGAAAATGTTTATTTATATAAAATCAAGTTTTGGTTTGAATACTACTAAAATCGCAAAAGCATGTCTGAGTTTTTGCCCTTTAAGTATTAAAAATTAATATTTCAGCATTTTTTTGCTTTCTAACACATACAGTTTTTATCAGATATTCACCAAACTTGTTAAAATGTTTATTAATATTAAATCTAGGTCAATAATCTTAACTACCAAAATCGCACAAGGCATGTTGGAGTTATTGCCCTTGAATGACTAAAAATTGACTACTTCAGGCGTGTCAGCTTTCTGACTCAAACAGTTTTAATTGGATCTTCACCAAATTTGCTGAAAATAATATTTGTATAAAATCTTGGTCCAGTTCTATAAATACCCTTTTCGCCGAAGGCATGTTGGAGTTATGGTTCTTTAATTTTTAAAAGTTTGCTATTTTATCCTTATTTTTGCCCTGTCCACTCTGTAAAAGTACCAGTTTTTATTCTATTTTAGCCAAATATTTGGTCAATGGTTGCATGTGCTTCATCTTAGCCGTGTTGGTAATAAGTTAAGTAATAAATGACCACTCCATTTCTCCTTTACCTCTTGAAGGATTTTCATTCAACTGTATTCGAATTTTTTCCTTGACCTAGATTTAATACCAATACACGTTGTCAGCAAGTTTGGTGAAGATCAAATAAAAAGTGTTTGTGTTAGAGAGCAGAAAATGCTGAAACAGTCATTTTTTAATTATTCAAGGGCAATAACTCAGACATGCCTTATGCGAGTTTGCTAGTTATTGAACCTGACCTAGATTCTATACTAATTAACATTTGTAGCAAGTTTGGTGAAGATCCAAAAAGAAGTGTTTCAGTTAGAGAGCGGACAAGGCTGAAACAGTCATTTTCAGCAAGCTCGAGGTATAGATTCTCCGTAGTTTTTTAATCGTTTACCCACCGTGAATAATATTTACACGTTGTTACTGGATCTCATAGTGTTTAACCCTGTGCCTACTGGTCGTAACTTTACGGAGTTTACAAACTATTTGAATCTAAAAAGACGCCGCGTAACACGGCGTCTCATATGGATCCAAACTGTTTGACACTCGTCTAATGGTTTGTTTAATTAAAACAATGCATAAATATAAACTGAACACAATTTGCAGACGACAATGTCAAAGCAGACGTCTGTGCAGCAGAATAAGGGTTAACAGGATCATTTTCAGTGCTCCAGCTATACATGTAAGCGAGAGTAATCTGAACTAATCTAACATTTTCTCACTCATTTCAGCACCGAATGCTATGGTGTTATTACTGATTAAACCGTCTCTTCGAGACACTTTTAATGAGTATGACCACGAATGAATAAGCGCTTATTCATTCGTGCTATGACACAATTGGGTTTAAAAGCAGAAATAAAGATTTTAGTTTTCGAAATACTTCCGTTATCTGGAGCCCTGTATTTACAGAGTTGTCCTTCTTTCCATTCTCAAGGGAGGCTTTTTAATTTGTGCAGCACAAAAATATTATAAATAAAGAATCACGTCCCACGTAGTTCAAATGGGACCCGAAACAACCGTTTTATGCAGGTTTCTCAAATACACAATGCGGCTTTAAGGAAATGTTAGGCCGAAAACAGCCCACAAAATGGACCGAAACGACCTACCCCTAAAATACGCCGAGGCGACATAGGCCGAACACCCTAGGCCGAAACTACCAAGGGCCGAAATGACTCGTTAACATTTCGTACACAAAAGAAAGTGAAAGTAGATTCTACTCATTCTATGATAATCATATTTACCTCAGAGTGTTATTCACTAGAAGTTTGTTACACACCTTTTCCAAAGTGCCGTAGTGCAATAAAAAGCTCACCATCATTTGATATTTTTCTCTATTTTTTCATTTATCATAAACAGCTCTTCCAAAATAAACATGAAAGAAAAAAAGTTAGATACTTTGAAATTTTCGCTTATGGGTTTGATACACCCTTAAAATGCATTGTGTGTATTGTCCAGTCTTGCTTTAAATCGCCACTTTCTTAAAATGATCAATATGTGTTTTGGTGGCTAACAGCTAAATTTTACTTTTCAAGGCTTTGGACACGACCTCGCAATACGCCTTAATGGCCTCGGATTTACTGTATTTGCCGGATGCTTCCGACCGAATGGCGAAGGAGCACGCCATATTAAATCTACCTGTTCCAGGATCTTGCACATAGTACCATTGGACGTTACCAAGCATGACAGTGTCAAGCAGGCACATGATTATGTTGTCAAACATTTGCCGAAAACTGGTATTATTCAAGAAAAATATTCATCCCATCGTTGGTTATTGCCTCATATACCAAATGTTGGGTTCTGCATGTTATACTATTATTAAACACAGGTGCCCTTTATGGAACGCCATAATTTCCTTATATCTGAATTTGCTTAGATAATAAAACGATACATTGAGTGATCGAGTCTTTATATACAATTTTTAGAACCACATATTTAACCGATGTAGACAAAATACAAAGTCCAGACATATAAAACAGTCATGGCGTACCATAGCCCTTGTCGTTAATATGCTATGTGGTTAATTTGCTGCGCATCAGAACTCCAAACCGCGGTGTATTAGGTTAATAACAAACGACGGATCGAAGATATTTTCTATTCTTAACTTACAACCTATATAGTCTGTTTATTGTCACAGCGTGAATTTTTGCAGAATTTTACTATAAAATTGTTTAAGGTATTAATAGAATTAAGAACGTGCTCGTTTTGTGAACACACTTTATCATTGGTGCCGTAAATCATTATCGCGTAAACTTAAGCTTTATGCTGATCAAGATAAACACCGTTGAATTTGAAAGAAAGAAATTATTAGTCTTTTTCAAGACAGTTCGATCGCAATACCACTTTACACCCAGGCATAGCTAGCAGCACTTGATTATGGCGAAGTAACAATGTTGTTCCTGATAAAGATTCCTAACCTTTAGCAATACATTTTACTTTACGAAAGAATTGGTTCCGCTTACCTTGTAAATGTTGACATATACGTTGTACGTGTGGTTTATGGCTCTTCCGTGTTAAAACCATTATTGTTGTATGATTGGTATTTTCATTGGGACGGAGCTAAGGGAATTTTGAAATTATGAAAACTGTGTTGTCTTATTGGTTGAAATAAAAAATAATACATATATTTTTCCAAAGTTATTTTGCTGGGAATAAAATTCGTAAAAAGCTGTGAAAAAAGTACAGACAACAGATTTAACGAAAACGACACAATTTGCCGATGAAATGGTTGCTTTTTTACTTTTTTATATAAGAAGAACTTGATGGGAATTGAATGTCATTGACAGCAGTTTCAACAACACAACTTTTACTAGTGATATTTTTGTTTTGTTTTTTCAAATCACAAAATATTCAGATTTTCAGAAAAGTTCCTTTGAATTCAAGAATGTGCACGAGCACGAGCAATACTTTCTACTACTGTATATCTTTTTCGAAGGTATGTGGGCGCTGGTGAACAATGCCGGGATTTTTGCGTTTGGGGACGTAGAATGGTGCACAATAAGGCAGTATCAGGCAGCAATGGACGTGAACTTCTTCGGTACTATCAGGGTCACGAAAGCTTTCACACATCTTGTTAGACAAAGTAAAGGTAGATAACCTTTATTTTTGCAACGTAATTCAATGCAGTGCAGTAAAATAAAAGAAAATATAACAGGTTTTAAACAATGATTTACTTTTATTTACATGGCAAACTGGAGTCTGCTTTAACGTCTTGTTTGGCATCAAACTGGTTGCAAAGAATATAATTGGTTTAGCCATGAGGTTTTGGGGCGTTGTTTTTAGCCCACCTGAGCCAAAGGCTCAAGGTGAGCTATTGGGATGGCCCTGTGTCCGGCGTCCGTCGTCGTCCGTCGTTAGTCGTCCGTCGTCGTTAACAATTGCTTCAAATGACATCTCCTCCTATACCGCTTGACAGAATTCAACCAAACTTTACAGAAATGTTCCTTGGGTCAAACTCTTTCAAATTTGTTCAAAGAATTGAAAACAATGCAGAACTCTGGTTGCCATTGCAACCAAAGTGAAAAAATAAGGAAATCTTAAAAAATCTTCTTGTCAAAAACTGGAAGGGCCAGAGCTTACATATTTGGCACATACTATCGCCTACAAGTAGTCCTCTATCAAGTTTGTTCAAATTATGCCCCTAGAGTCGAAATTGGCCCCGCCCCGGGGGTCACAGTTTTACATAGAGTTATATAGTGAAATTTTCAAACGTCTTCTTCTCTGAAACTAATATGGCCAGAGCTTTGATATTTGGTATGGTGACACTTCTAGATGTCATATACCAAAATTGTTCAAATGGTTCTGGTCGGTTGCATAACTAGGTCACAGGAGCTAAAAATAGATTTTTTTCATGAAAACTTAAAAAATCTTCTTTTCTGAAACTACAAGGACCAGAGCTTAGATATTTGGCACATACCATCGCCTACAGGTCCTCTATCAAGTTTGTTCAAATTATGCACCTGGGGTCAAAATTGGCCCCGCCCCTGGGGTCACAGTTTTACATAGAGTTATATAGAGAAAATTTCAAACATCTTCTTCTCTGACACTAATATGGCCAGAGCTTTTATATTCGGTATGGTGACACTTTTAAATATACTTTACATAATTTGTTCAAATTGTTCTGGTCTGTTGCATATCTAGGTCAGTCCTGGACCTAAATTATTATCGCCATTTTTTCAGCTATTTTTTCAGGTGAGCGAAATATGCCCCATGGGGCTCTTGTTAGTGTGTAGTATATAACGTCTTCCACCATTGTACGTTAATGGAGGAGGAGATGGGCCCAGTGAATACGATATGAAACCTGAAAGAGAAAATATGCTTTAGTAAAATTATCAAGACTTGTCGTATGAAAAGGCCCGAAAATTGCAAACATTGCATATACATGTATACAATTGAACGAATGAAAGCTAAGTGTTGGGTGAGACATTTGCCTATTTAAAGACATATTTGCACAATACAAAATTGTTGAAAAATGAATTTCTTAAATAACTTGATTACTATATATTATCTGGTTTACAATGCATTTATAAACACAAAAATGATTCTTAAAAACGTTCTGACTGGTAAATTATGTGAAATACAGCCCTTTCCGTACATGCACTGTTTCAAGATTTGAGAAAACTGTTTAGAGTGGCATTTCTTGTAGAAAACATGTTTTTGTTTTATCAGCAGCACTGTACATTCTTGAAGTAACTAATAATTAAATAAAGGCTTTTTTATTAACAAACATTCATATATTTACCATTTTAAGCAAGTATTAGGTGCATATTTCTCTTTTTTAGGGCAACAGAGACCTAATTTGGCTAGTGTTGGAAGTATTTTTGCAGCATAAAATCTAGGGGGTAGAGTTAGGATTTTTATGAGATTTTTATTTTGAAAATGGAAAAATTTCTATAAAAGAGAGTGTCGGTGTAAATTTTGCTTCCAAGTTTTTCAATGCCATTGTTTCATGTTACCAGTATAATCAATTTCACATACTTTATTTATATCAATTTTATGAAATACAACTTAATTAACATTAAATATCACCAAATTAACAAAGAAAGAAACATAAAGATGATCAACAGCAGTTTTGAAATTTATTTTTCAGCGGCGTCCACAAATAAATCATGGGTCATATTTACAAAAGCCTATATTCAAAAATTTAGGTCGACAACCCAATACATAATTTTTATTTTATTTCTTAGAATAGTTCAGTTTATATGTTAACAAAGTATATAGACATTCTTATTTAAATTTCAATTGCGCAAATATGTCTTTAATAGTGAAAGTTTATGATCGAGTAATAAAGTAAACATTAAAATATATGATAATATATAATCCTGATTCAAAATACAAAGCGGATTAAGATTTAATCATATGAACGGGATAATTTTGGAATAACCAGGCTACTACTGAATTAATAAGTCTAAGCCAATGCTTATGAAGCGTCTGAGTGTAGTCTGAGTTTTTTTTCTCTCAGGGTTTTGATGCTCAAATCTGACCAATCAAAGCCTGAGAATGACCCTCAGGCTCAACTCAAACGCTCAAATTAAGCATGGACCCTGGTGATCTCTACAGACAGGTGACCACACAATGCATGACACAGCACAGGTAACTCATTAAGCTCCTAAAGGGTATTTCTTTATGATATATGTCCTGCATTAGATTGTCACCTTTCCATAAGATTTCAAATATATTCTACTTTGAGAGATTGCTGAATACGAGTTTAATTGTACTTTGAGAAGTGTTGTAGACGACAAACATTGAAGACGCAAACTTCTAATCGTAGTTACTAGACACATTTCTTGTATGTCTAGGTCGTATCGTCATGGTATCTAGTGCTGTGGGGCGTTGCTCTATTCCTGGTAACTCCGCCTACTCAGCCACTAAATACGCCCTCGAGACCGTGTCGGACAGTCTACGGTTTGAGATGCTGAAGTTCGGGGTTAAAGTCTCCATCGTTGAGCCAGGGGTCTTCACCAAGGCAACGAGCATACAGTCGCCTGAACTGGTAATTCGTTAAGTGTGACATTTTCTTAACTACAGATTGAAAAATGTCATTCATTCCAAATGGACAGGCTTGTCCAAAGTAAAATTCCATTGCGAAAAGTAAGGAGCTAGATCAGACGTCGAGAAACCTGGCGCCTGACTATGCTCCAATATGTTTGCTTATCTTATTAAATGTACTTGTTGGTGGTTAAATTTATTTTTTAACTTTTTATTTCACTGCGTTGAACTCAATTCAAACAACATTTTATATAAAATAACGCTGTTCCCACGGTAACCCGTTACTGTTAGCTCTCTTGGCATGCAACTTCAAAGAAGATTTTTTTGCATTTTCTTTTGAGTCCTTCAATGCCGTTGCGTCATATATTTTAAACACCTGCTTTTATTCCTAAGACTAAAGACACGTCGATACGAGTGCCAAACTGTCTGCAAATAACTATTGTACGACAGTGAATGGGGTTAAAATATTAGGGAATTGACCAGTTTGGATCAAGACGAGATACCGAGTTACTCGAAGTCTAACCTGTATCAAAGTTGTTTGCAATAATTATAAAAATTGCCGTTAGCATGCTAAATGACAATGCGTTCTACCAAATATTGTAAGGCCTAACCAAGGGTCGCTTTTGGCACCACTACCTGTGTCCCTAAAATGTCTTCAAATGTATTTTATTTGTATTGATAAAGAGCCAAAGGAACATGCAGCGACTGCTTATAGCAGACTTCCAATAAAGCAGAAAGCTCCTTCTGGAGCCTTCTCAAGCAATTTAACTTACTGTTTGCAGTCAGTGTGATTCAAACAATCTTGACTGTTTCAAACACTAAAATTTATAAGCTATGGGTGGTGGGGGTTTGATAAGAACATGGAATGATTTCCAACCGGTTTCACTGATTGCATAGGACACGTATAATCTTCACAAGTAGGCCTATACTGTTTACAAAGGGCGCATGCATGGGTGTCTAGGGATCAACAGGTTAATTGAATGGGTCCTAGATATGCTATGTGCAATGGAGAAGACATTATATTGACCCTATAGACATGTGTCTACGTGTTTATGTTAAATTCATAATTTCCATTGCAAACAATTTGGAGCCAAATAAGACGCATACTATTTAACACTAAGCTCTATCTGATACATGTAAATCGTTTACAGACTACTTTCAAGAACCTGTCATGTTCTCCATGTTACTGTTTTGTGTTAATGTCTTTACGTCCGTTTAAACGGTAAGATAAAGCCTCTTCCACTAAATATACAGTAAAACTCGATTCTACGAACTCGTGTTAGTTCTAACATACCCATATTTCAAAGTTAAAACGTGGCTTAGCCACGTTTTAACTTTGAAATACGGGTATGTTCGACTTAAACGATATCGACTTATCAAAATTCAACTTACGAAATACTGGTAAGAGTGTTTTAAGCGAGTTCGTAGTATCGAGTTTAAATTGTACTTTCATTTTAGTCTCGGCGATATCGTGCCGACGTTGAAGAGATGTGGGACTCAGCTTCAAATACCACACGGACTACCTATGGCAAGGCCTACCTGGTCAACGCAGTGGATGCCGTGGATAGTGTAGTTGACATCAGCGCCACGTCAACGGTACCTGTGATTGACGCCATGTGTGACGCCATAATGAGCGAGAGCCCGGACACACGGTACACTATCGGCGGGGGCAATGGTCCTATGGATTTTCACATGGTATGGTCATTGAGTAAACGTTGAATGGACGTGCGTCCTTTTCATATTGCAAGTAATTTCTCTTATCTTCATACTGGAGGTGTGAAGTAAAGGCCCCTTTAATATGTGCCTCACTCGGTTGACCCTTTATCCCATAGAAACTCCTTTTAGCGCCTTAAATTCATTCCTCCACTGGGGAAAATCCTGATTTATTTCCGAATAGTTATGTCAATTTGCCATCTGAGTTTTAATGTATTCATTCAAGTATTTTGACTGAATAAACTTAAGTCGAACTTACCCGTATTTCAAAGTTAAATCGTAGCAGCCACGTTTTTATTTGAAAAAACGCGTATTTTCTACCCAAGCGAGCTTAAGGTGTCGAAATCTAACTGTAAACATAATGGAAAGTTCGAGATAAAGAAATTTCCTGACCTATATGACCTAGTTTCGGTCTTTACACCTAGTCAAGTAAAACTTGTGCCTATCTCTTATCTTTGATCGTTTAGTTTGAGAGAAAAAACTACCATGTGTCAGGACCTTTCTGGACAGAATGAGTTCACTTTGCCACATGTCTCATTATTTCACAGTTTCTTTCACTACTTTCACACCTATTGAAAAAAATATGGGGGTGTGGGTTCATACACAGGACCGAGAGTAAATGTCTTTAACCCTTTCACTCTCAATGACGCCAAAAAGCGCGTTTGCAAACAGTTTGGGTCCTGATCAGACGTCTGATCAGGACCCAAACTGTTTGACATTCGTATGGATATTTCTTATGTCATACTTCATTTAATCTTACGTTGAAACGACCTTACAAACATCAAAATTGAAGCAGACGACAGTGAAACGATGAAGCGGTAAAAAACTCACGAAAAAGCTGACAGTGAAAGGGTTAAACGAGTTCGAGTTATCGAGTTCGGACTGTAGTTTGGGTCAAAGAGAGAACAACAAGATGGAAGTCATGGTACTTTCAAGCAACATTTTTTATTATTCCAGAATATATGCCGTTTCTATGGTTTATTGCCAACATGGATAATGGACTGGGTAATTGTGAAACTGACAAAGTGTGACAAAACCCTTGATGGCAAGAAGACATCGTAAACGACTTACGCAGCAACAATAGTGTACGTTTAGAATGCACCAGAAACACAAAGAGTTCACCGCATTGATGCAGTGGAGAAACTGCAAATCTTAAACGAAACTTAACAGGTTCAAAAACAAAATTGACGATATATTTCACTCTGAGTTGCAAATAGTTTGGAGCCTAATCAGACACGGGGTAATCCTGCGTCTTATCTGGTCCAAAACGGTTTCAATGGAAATAATTATTTTAGCATTAACGCGGGTTTTTTTATAGAAAGAATAAGGTCTTTCACTGTCATAGGTAACTGTAGTCGACATTGCCAATATTTTGGAGCCTGTCTAGGCGCCGCGTAATCAGGATACAAATTGTTGCACAATAATTATATATTTGTTCAGTCATTTTGCCATAAATCTAGCTTTGTAAAACAAGTGCATACCACAGCATTAAAAAGATATTGAGGCGGGTAAAGGGTTAGAGTAAACGGCAACAATGGACAGTGAAAGGGTTAAAGCATAATGATATTTTTTTTATTTTATTTTTTTGGAATCAAAGTACAGTGGTCCGTTTATTCACTTAAACATAACATACAATGTTCATACATCACAGTAGTATATAACCGAAAGTTAACAGAAAATATTGTCTTCACTGTGGATATGATTTGTTATCAGGAGTTATAACATTCTGAAACGAAATATAACAGTATAGTAGATATCTATACACCAAAGTACTAACTAGGTTGGAAAAAAACGTAGTTCCAAATTATGTAGGATGTAAATTGTATAGAAGTATATATATTTACACACATGTATATACACGTCTGTTACAGGTGTAAACATATATATAAATATATATACATGCATATATACTTATGTTATATATCTTATTATCGTTCGATTAATGTTGCATGCTTATGAAATTTAAAAAATAGGTGATGATTTTCTTTTTTACCGTTAAAATATTCGCCTGCTGTTTTCAGGTCATCATAGAACATTTTGAACATGTTTATATTTGTTCGCCGCCTTTCACTTATCATATACGTTTTGTACAATGAATAACATATTTGACTTAGAATAAAATTTACATCTGAATATTCTTTAAAGACAGTTTTGTAGCCGATGACCAGATATTCAAGATTTCTTATGTTGTGGCTTATACCAAGTTTGAGAAAAAATATCCTTAATCTGTTTCAAGAAGTCATCGGTATATGCACATTTTATGAGTAAGTGATCTAAAGTTTCTATGTCGTTACAAAATGCACAGAATGGGTTATCTTTGATGTTCCATGTGAACAAATTTTCATTCGTGGGAACAATCCTATGGATAAGTTTCATCTTAAACTGTTTAATTCTTTTATCAGTGGTTTCTTTATTAATTATATAGTAGACCGAGTTCCAATTAATAGATTTCTTGAATAATCTCTCCCAGAATTTATGAATATATGGCGGTTCAAATATTTTTTCAATGTATAATTTTCTTGTGTCTGGTTGATAGTTTTTGTAGGTTGTATTTCCCGCAAATAATAATTTCATTCGATGTCTTAAAGAGGCTCGCAACCGGACCAAGCATTAAAAATAGTAATTTGTAAATATATGCCAAATGCTTATATAAATGGGTAAAATTTAGTTTAGGATAATAAATTCGGTTAAAAAATGCATTTCCAAAAAAAAAAAAGGAAGAGGCTCTGGTGGGATTCGAACCCGTGACCATCCATGCGGAGACAAAAATGAAAAATGAGGCATCGCCTTTACGCCCTCGGCTACGGACGCTCTCTATATATATGGTAGCGAATTAACGTACTTCAATGATAGCTATTAATAGAACATTATTCGGCTCGGGTTTATGTCTGACAACGTGTAGAGAAGCAACAACAACAACGCTATGGAAAAACGATGGAAAATATCTAAAAAACTAAGATTCGGTGACGATTCTTGAGACGTTTTTTGGACTGATCATATTTTTTTAATGTCAAAAGCCAAATAATGCCACAAATTTGCTTTTATTTGAGTATTTTATTTTATTTTGACAAGAACACTATCCGGTTGCGAGTCCCTTTAACACTTGATTTGATTGAAGCTTCCTGTTTGAGAAGATGTCTCCAAGCACCAGGTAAAGCTTTAAGTATTTGATGAAGTGCAGTTAACCAGTTTCTTTTAATAATTAGTCTATCACGAATGCTCAATTCACTTACTCTACCATTTGTTAAAAGGTCATTAACGTGGACGATGTTAGATTTAATCCAATTATTAAATATTAGACATTTCCCTTTTAATTTTATAAATTGATTTCCCCAGATTACTTGTTTTCTTACTTCCTAAAATGTTTTTGGTGGTGTTACTTTCTGTGTATTGTTAACCTCGATGAATGTAGCAATTACGCTTTGATAGAAAGACGATAGTTCATGTTTTACCTTTGGAAGAGATCGTATTGAATCTAGGTTCATATTTTAAATAATAATAAGTTATTACCATATTGGTCAAACATGAGTTTAGGTATAATTTTCAAATTAGCCGATTCGTTATTTTGAAGATCTTTTATCCATTTTATCTTAAGCGTCTTACAATAGATATCCGCATCAATCATTTCAATTCCTCCTTTAAGCGTATCTCCTATTAATGTGTTTCGTTTTATTTTTTCTCTTTTGTTTGACCATAGAAATGTGTAGACGAATCTGTTAAGTTTGTTGATAACCTCTTTGGGTGTAAATATTGTTTGCATTAAATGGGAAAATTTTGGTAAGATCAGAGTTTTAAAAATAGCGGTTTTTCCATAAAAGGTTAATTTTCTCCCGTTCCATTTATTTATTATATGTTCACATGATTCAAGTTTATTTGTCCAGTTCAGAGTTTCACATTCCGTGTGATTATTACTAAAGTATACACCCAATGCTTTTACATAAGGTTTAAATGAAATGCCAAATATTTTTGTATCTGTTTTGTTGTCTTTTAAGGTTCCTACCCAAATGCCATTTGTTTTGTCTTTATTTAATTTTAGACCAGAATATGTTCCAAATTCATCTACCAATTCTAAAACTGTTGGAATTTCATGCTCGTTCTTTATAAACAAAGTTGTGTCGTCCGCTAATTGGGTAATTTTTAGGTGTATATTTTTATTATCTTTTTTATACATATGCCATTTAAATGACTGCAGTTTCGGATTTTAGTCGCTAGTATTTCTGCTACAATTATAAATATAAGAGCTGATAAAGGACATCCCTGTCTGATTCCACGTGAGATACTGAAGCGTTCTGAAAGCCAGCAATTGTTGATAATTGATGAACTTATATTTGTGTAAAGAACTTTTACCCATGATATAAAACTATCTTGGAAACCAAATTTTGATAATACTTGAAGCATAAATTTCCATTCTACTGTATCGAATGCTTTTTTTAAAATCTAAAAATAGTAATGCCCCTTCTATTTTTAATTGCTCGGTGTAATCAATGATATCCTGTATTTGCCGTATGTTGTAACATATGAATCTAGTTTTAATAAAGCCTTGTTGATCAAGACTGATTATTTTTGGAAGCACCTTTTTCAGTCTTTGAGCTAAGACTCTTGCAATGATCTTATAATCGATGTTTAAGAGAGAAATAGGGCGCCAATTTTCAATATTTTCGGGGTCACCTTTTTTATATATAAGTGATATAATACTTTGCTTCTGTGTTCTAGATAATTCTCCGTTTTCAAAGCAATCATTTGCGGATTTCACCAATAAGGGACCAAGATGGTCCCAAAACTTTTTATAAAATTCTGCAGTGAGTCCGTCTAAGCCAGGACTTTTATTAAGTTTCATATTATTAATAGCATCAGAGCACTCATCAAGTGAAATAGGTCCTTCGCAAAGAATCGACTCGTTTGCGTTTAAAATATAATGTAAGTCGGTACTGTTAAGATATTGACCAATATTTGTCGAATCTACTTCGGATGTGTAAAGAGATTTGTAAAAGTTACCCTCTTCTCTAAGGATGGCATGTTTTTCAGTTATTCGTTTATTATTAACGACTAAAGAGCTGATAATTTTTCTATTTTGTCGAGATTTTTCAAGATTTAAGAAGTATTTACTATCCCGTTCACCATGTTCGAGAAATTGTATCCGAGATCTTATTTGTGCACCTATTGATTTTGTTTCATAAATATGTTTTATTTCTGTTTCTATTTCTGTTTTAGTATCGTTGCTATTTGTATCAGGAAATTGTGTATTTAAGTTTTTGAGTCGCGTTTCAAGGTAGTTTAATCTACTATGTTGCGTCCTTGATTTTGACTTTGAATACTTAATTGAATATTGTTTTAGCTCATACTTACATATTTCCCATTTTAGAGTATCACTATCAATAACTAGTGACTTGCAGTCATTAATTATTGTTGCAATATTGAGGCAATATATTTCATCATCGAGATGCGAGTTATTCAATTTCCAAAAACCTGTGCCTCTTTGAAATGGACTTTTAACTTTAATTGAGACTGTTTGATGATCAGTGCTTTGTATTATTGCTGGTCTTATATCTGTTGAAAGCACTAAAGGTTTTACATTGTGTTCGATAAGGAAAAAATCGATTCGGCTTTTTTCTGTTCCATTTTTTTCTGCGCCAGGTATACTGATAATTTGTTTGGTTATAATCTCTCCATATATCCGTTAATTTGTGTAATTTGATTATAGCTTTAAGTTTATCATTTTTTAGCTTAATATCGGATATAGAGCGTCTGTCATCTTTTTCTAGAATTTCATTAAAGTCGCCTGCCATAATTTTTACGCCTTGCGATTGATCCGATAAAACATCTGAAACGTGGTCAAAGAATAAATTTCGCGACTGTCTATCGTTTGGAGCGTATATATTCAGTATAGAATAGACATTATTGCATGTTTTGATATTACAAAAGACATATCTCCCATAATGAAAGTAAAGCTTAGACTTATATACGTAGGAACTTTCTGCTGTACACCCAACATTTTTTAAGTTGACAGAGGTCTTCACACTGTTTGAAGGAAATACTAGTATATCAGACAAAAACAAAGAAACGTCTACAATGTAAAAGTGTGTGACTCTCATTGATTTTTATTCAACATCGTTGCTAGAATTGCGATCATCATGTATCAATAAGACAATTAAAATTATTGTTTTGGTATACAGAAAAGGGATGTCTGCATCACCAATAGAAAACTTTATTGAAAAATATGAAGTATTTATTTAGATATGATGCTATGAAGTTAAACACTACAGTGAAGCTCACTTATAACGAACTTGGATAAGATGAAAAATACAAGCTTAAAAGATGCTTAATACAAAATAAAAATAATCCCCGACTGCTTCCTTCTTTATTTCAATGGCCTCGTGCTTGCTTAAGATGAACTGGATATAACGAAATATTGGATAAGACAACATGATTTTTAGGTCCCTAAACTAAACCCAGGTTTAACCCCCCAGTGGTAGTTAATGATTAATTTATAATTAATTATTGATTGCTACTGACCGTACCAAGGCGGGCTCCTATGTTCACTTTGCTTTATGTTTGTCTTGCGTGTTGTTTTCTATTTAGTGTGTAGATGAAGGAATGGGAGTGTGCGTGTGTGTGTGTTTGTTTGTTATGGTATGACTGTGTGTGTGTTCTGCTTGAGAGGTGGGTGTATTGTTTGTGTTGCGTTTCCTGCTTGAGTCTTTCGTATTTATTTACTTGTAAAATGGTTCTGTTAATACAACATGCCGGTCATTATCACAGTTTCACAAGCGGCTTACAAAGGCGACAGTACTTAATTGCTTTGCTGCTCATCACCTCTGATAAAAAATATTACCAAACAAACATGTTTTGAATATATGCTATTGATAGGATATTCAAACAACTGGAAATAATTAGTTTACTGGGCACATTATTTGTTTCGATCCAGATCAGATGCTTAATAACATGGTGTCTGATCAGACTTCTTGCTGTTTGACATCCGTATTCTGCAAACAAATAGCCACCACTAATGCAATATCAACATAGAAGATCTATATATATATATAAACTTTTTATTTTAATAAAGTTTACTTATTAAATATTAATAATAGGTTTAGTTTTCTATTAGTACAAAACGGGGAACAGATTAAATTTTCAAAAAGAAAAATGACATTGATTATATCATAGCCAATCTTAATTTGTTATCATTTATTCTATTTGGTAAAATTAAACAATTATTTAAGATTTAATTTCTATGACCTTCTAGCTTTCTTTTTTTATGATGAGTAAACATTTCTTTATCTGCAAACTATTCACAAAGAAATTTCGTTGTTTAGATAAGACGAAATAATTTGCAAGGTCCCCTGAATGTCGTTATAAGTGAGCATTACTGTATATATTATATTAAACGTTTTTTGTTTTTTTTTACTGGTATACGTATACCACACTTTTGGGGTTATTGTACTCGGGGTAAAACAATGCATGAACGGGTTTGTGTTATGATTGAAGTAATGTACTAAGGAATTGTCAATAAATTCTTATATCGTATCCAGTATTTAGTTCAGTGTGGTTTTATTTCGTCCGAACGCCTCTTTAATTATTTCAACACTAAGTAATTATAGTGGGTTATTAGGTTCCTTTGTGGATCATTTTAATTACCAAATCATGAACCAGTCTACTAGGAATTCTTGGTAGTTATATAAATACTGCTCTATATTACCTCACAGTATATATATACACGTATACCCTGATCAGAGGGCTCCTATAGAGGCCATCTGATCTGGGTCTACACTGTTTGCAAATATAATGAGTATATTCTAAACAAGTTCATGGTGTTGAAACAGTTAACCCTTTAACTGACTTACCCCGAGTACAATAGTTACTCCTACTAGTTGCTAAATATCGAAACAGTTTGGATTCTAATCAGACCGTGAGACGCCACATAAAATGTGGCATATCTAACTAGTGTGTTTTAGGAAATATGCTCCACACAAGTTTATTCAATGATCGAGATCAAACGTAAAGCTCAAGGTAACAGCGGATCGAAAATGGTTCGCGACACTTGACCACCCAAAGCTGTACTCGCACACAGAATTTGGTAAGCCTATAGCCGATTGTAATAGTAAACATGCTCCAGAAAATCCTTTTCTACAATTTAGGATTTTGTCTACAAAACAAGGATAGACTTGAAAGTAGTATGCAATACTCCGTTATCCCAAAATGTACACATACACCTAATCTGGTATCCCTATAGCTAGTGTGTAGGAGACATATGCTCAACCGAATTTTAATGAATTGAGGTCAAATGCTAAGGGCAAAGTCGCATTTTACTCAAAAAAGGTATGCCATACTCATTTCTAAGTAATGTGCTATTACAACAGTAGTTATTATGCTATGCCCCGGACAAGATGTTTTCTATAAATAAAGGTCAAGGTCAGAGGTACCTGACAATGCTACAGTACGCTCAACCAATCCATGATGTACTCGCACGACACGTTTGACACCCTAGCTGGTGATGCATAGGAATCATCCTACTGACGATCTTTTATATTTATCTATAATTGAGATAAAATGTCAATGTCACAATGACCTGAAAATGTTACGGGACACATTGCCATTCCACGATGTACTCACACATCAAATTTGGTATCCATAGCGTATGCGGTAAAGGAAATACATATGCCCCGAACAAAAGGGACACGAACGGACGAACACACGTTCAGATAAATTGCTATATGCACCAAAAACAACAAAACAACACCATATTTCATTTCAAGCATAATCTTATGCAAACCACAGAGCTCTATATTAATATGAAAGCAAACGCTAAAATACTTACTAAAAAGATGTTATACAGTAAAACCTCGCTATTACGACCACTAGAATGAAGGCTTATTGATTGTATAATAGACAGGTGACAGCTTAAAGCAAGGTGACAGTGAAACAGAAAGCTCCTAAAGGAGCTTTCTGTTTCACTGACACCTTGCTTTCAGCGGTCACCTATCGTAAACACCCTAATAATTAACATAATTTAGTGGTCGTAATAGAGAGGTTTTAATGTAATTTGCATCAGTGACAACGGGCTTTAGCCCTGATCATGCTAAATTGTCGTCTGCGTCAAACATTTTGTCTGCAAATACATTTGTACGTTAAAACCAGTTTTGGTGCTCTTGTGCTCTTTAAACTTAAGCAACGTTGAATATGATTGCCAAACAGTTTGGAGCCAGGTCAGGCGCCACTTATGGAAAAAGAGATTGAATTCTTTGCATGTGTCTAGATATGAGAGACCTCCTTAAGTGCCAGGATTTATGTCAAGTCGTCTGAACGGTAAAGGCTGCTTATCAGCTTGATAAAACAGTCGACAAATACAGTCATTATCCTCTAATACGACCTCTATTTTTTCTTGTTAATAGATGCCTAAGGCAGGTGGCTGCTTAAAGTAAAGGGAAAATAAAACAGAAAGCTCCTATAGGAGTTTTCTGTTTTAATTTCACCGTGCTTTAAGCTGCCGCATGTCTTTCATACAAACAATAAGCCTTCTTTTTAATGGTTGTAGTACGAGGGTAGTTCAAAAAGTTTTGATACTGGATCAATAGCGTCATTATTATAAGTGCAAAATGCATGTGTGATATATCATTTTAAAGATCCATTCTTCTTTGCCGACACGATGATATCATGCACGATAAGATCACATTACTCGATCAGCTCCAACATGAACCTAAATGACCCCTCCTCGAGGACACTGGACCTTTTTTGTGTATATTTGAGTTAATTTTCTAAACACAATTTGATATTATAATTATTATTACGGCTTTATTATTTTGAATAAGTTTATGAAATTTTCTGTCAAATACAATAAGACACTACACAGTTTTAATGTTATTAGTTCATAAAATATAAAAAATAGAGCTAATTCTAAACACGTACTGAAAATATAATAAAAACAAATTGATCTCCAGTTATGTACAAAAGTAGTTAGGGAAACTACAAACTCTTGTTTTGATTATTAAGCCAGGCTATAATTGAAGCCATTGAAAAATGGTTTCATGTTTTAAAATCAAAATGTAGATATACTGATCTAGAACATTTTCATAGCGTTCGAAAAAACGTGTCCACTTTCGTCATTAGCAAAATAAGAAATGTTGATTTTGAAAAAATGAGATTTTAGACAGTTAACCCTTTCAATAGAAATAAAAATTTATTTACATTAAAATTTAGACATAAACTGATATATTTCCAAAACAATCTGGAAATTAAGAAATTATTACGTCAAAAAGTAATGTCTGAAAAGTGCTATGTTCCAGTGTCCTCGAGTAGGGGTCATTTAGGTTCATGTTGTGACTCATCGAGTTATGTGATCTTATCGTGCATTATACCATCGTGTAGGCGAAGAATTGCTCTTTAAAATGATATATCACACATGCATTTTGCACTCATTATATTGAAGTTATTGATCCAGTATCAAAACTATTTGAACACCCCTCGTAGAGTGGCTTTGTTGTAGACCCTTAACATTGCAATTTAATAGTGTCAGCTTATACAGTATGTCGTCTGAACTTACTTCCAACGTGCAGATATAGGTAAAACGAGGTCGTCACGAGTGTCAAATAGTTTGAATCCTGAACAGGCACCGAGTTACTTGGTTTTGTCTGTCGGATCTTGATCCAAACGGTTTGCAAATGCTAGTGTAGTCGTGCTGGACAATGAACGTGTTGCCTGTAGGTCGTGAAGTGGAATGGTTGAGACACGAGATGCAGTGGAGAAGGTATTCTTCTGTCCCGTTTAAACGAAACTAAACGCAAACGTAATTCAATCAAATAAAGAAAATAACAACCTTTTAATTTTGTTTTAGGTTTTTGTTATATTCTGTGTTGCAAACAGTTTGGAGCTTGATCAGACGCCGGGTTACCCGGCGTCTGATCAAGCTCCAAACTGTTTGCAAATGGAATTAATATTTTAAGCACAAACGCGTTTATCGGTAAGTAACACCTCTTCTCCATTGTATAATGCTTATCACTAAAGAACAGAGGGCGTTGTTTCGGTTTCAGTCTCGAATACAAAGATGGATTTGTCGGACTATATAAGTTTGTCAGTATTAGAACTGATATTTGCTGTTGCATTCGCCATATTCTTGTATTTGAGTCTGTGTACAGCAAGAACACTCGTCACGGGAACACTTATTGTCACACTGTACATTTGTCTTAGAGCTATTCGCAGGCAGTTGACTGAAAGGATAAAGGTCAAAGGTCAAGGAATTTTCATCACTGGGTGTGACACTGGTAAGATTTTGTATTATAATGAATTTTATTGAAGGATTGACATGAGAGGCTGTTTCGGGTCAAAATACAATCGAACCTTGATAACTCGAAATCTCCAGAGTCGAACTATCCCGTACTTTCAATTTAATTTAATCTTAGCTATGCCACGTTTTAACTTTGAAATTCAAATATACAGTGCTACCTCCCCAAAACGACCCTCTGAACAACGATTCCCTCCTGACAACAACACTTGCCACTGTTCCCCCAAACAAGGCAGTTATGTCCAACATTTTGAGGGCTGCAATATCGTCTGCTTAAAAGTGTCGTCTTCTGTTTTTCTCAACGTCACATATTTGAAATTTTTACAGAAAAACATAATGACGGGAGACGAACAGATTGAATCTTGATCAGACGCTGCGTAACGCGGTATCTGATCTGATTTCAAGCTGTTTGCAAATGTAAGCCAATTAACCTCCCTATAATAACTCACTTCAAACAATGCATCTTTGTCTCTCATTTGGTGTTGTTGTAGAGAAAGAGCACTGTATCCACCTTATATATACGAGTTAGAAATCTCGAAATTAATCTGAAAAAATACAGGTAAGTTCTGTATATCGAGGATCGACTGTATATCATTGATTATTTACATGAAATGTTCTGTTGTATGGAAAAGACACTGCAGTAACTTGACATCATGCATCCTTGTTTATCTATAATGACATTTTCTGGCAAGTACAGTGGAGAATCTGTTATTCTTTCCCGTTTAAACGCAAACGTACGCAAACGCAAAGCACTAAAACGTAGAAAAGAACAACTTTTGGACAATTCTGATATTTCATGTTTATCTTGGTGGCAAACAGTTTGGAGCCTGATCAGACGCCGGGTTACCCGGCGTCTGATCTGGCTCCAAACTGTTTGCACTGCAAATAATAGTTTTTAGCGTAAACGCGTTTATTGGGAAAGAATAACAGTTTCTCCACTGTACACAGAAATAGTTCATTGCAATATCAAGGCATAGAGCCTATCGATAAATGGGTTAATGCAGGTTACTGCTTGATGCAACGTTAAAATAAAGCAAAGGATTTCTATGGAAGATGTCTGCTTTACTTTCAATTTGCTTTAAACTGTCACCAGTGCTCAGCACCGTCACTTAGTATTCTTCTGTGGTACTTTTTAGGCGGAGAAGGTAGAGTCATTTTCCCATTGCCCCATTAATACATCCTTTTAACCTCTAACCATGTGTACACTATAAAGTAGTTCCAACCTAGGAAGACCTGATCACAATACACAGAAGGCATTTACAGTATCTTTCCAGATGGTTAAGCAGATTAAAAGAAAAGCAGAATGCTCCTTAAGGAGCATTCTGCTTTATTCTAATCTGCTGTAAGTGGTCACCTGTTTTCAAAACTAGTTAATGCGATCCTGAAATAATGAAATTAAGCTACCAAAATACGGGTAAATTCGACTTAAGCAAGTTTGGGATATTTACATAATATTGTATAAGTTACAAGATATCACACTATTATGTTTCTCTAGGTTTCGGACATGACCTGGCAATACGTCTTGATAGTCTGGGGTTTACTGTGTTTGCCGGATGCTACAACCCAAATGGCGAAGGAGCTAAGCAACTGAAATCTACCTCCTCCAGGAGCTTGTATATTGTACCACTGGACGTTACCAAGGAGGACAGTGTCAAGCAGGCGCATGACTATGTTGTCAAACATTTGCCAAAGTCTGGTAAAATCGAATACCATTACATACAATGTACATTAGAACCCTTCTATTACGAGCACTTCACGAGGCTTTATGTTATCTGTATTACAGGCAAATGGCTGCTTACAGCAAGGTGAAAGTAAAGCAGAAACTTTCAGCTTGCTTTATGTAAGCCATCAAATATGTTTCATTTAGTGGTCGCAATAAAGGGGTTCTACTGTAGTTAATTCCATGAAAACTTATCTGCATAACGCATAACTGAGTAACGTGGCGTCTGATCAGGATACAAACTGTTTGCAAATGTAAGCGTTGTAAGTCTTGATTGTGAAAGGGTTAAAGAAAGGGAGCAATGGTTTTGTAACTACAGACGAGTCTAGATAACTCAATCTCAAAAACCGGTATACTCGTATTCTATAGTAGCATTTGGATATATCGAACTCGCTTACCCTATTACCCCATACATACAGGGGAGAATCTGTTATTCTTTCCCGTTTAAACGCAAACGCAAAGCACTAAAACGTAGAAAAGTACAACTTTTGGACAATTCTGATAATTCTTGTTCATTGTGGTGGCAATCAGTTTGGAGCCTGATCAGACGCCGGGTTACCCGTCGTCTGATCTGGCTCCAAACTGTTTGCACCGCAAATTATAGTTTTAGCGTAAACGCGTTTATTGGGAAAGAATAACGTTTTCTCCACTGTACGCCCTTTTACGCATGTTATTATCTCTACACAAATAAAAGTATCCCCAAACCTTGGAATCCCTGGACATAAAACACAGAAGAAGGCATTTATCAGTATACTTCCAGATGGAAGTTTTAAACAGATTGAAAGTAAAATGGAGTGTCCCTTTAATGCTTACAACGGGGCTTTCTGCTTTACATTCATCTTACTTCAAAAGTCACCTGTCAATCAAAACATCATTTAGTAAATTATGGATGATGATGTATTTTCTCAGGCTTGTGGGGGCTGGTGAACAATGCCGGGATTTTTGCGTTCGGAGACGTAGAATGGTGCACAATAAGGCAGTATCAGGCAGCAATGGACGTGAACTTCTTCGGTACTATCAGGGTCACGAAAGCTTTTACCCATCTTATAAGACAAAGTAAAGGTATGACGCCTTCTTTTTAAAATTTTAAGTGTTCACTTTGCATAAAACCATGGAGGTGTTAAATTGAAAACGTGGATTTTAAATATGTGACCCCTGAAACTTAAAATGAAAAATAGCTCAGTTTTGGCAATTAAGGGTTGTTTAACAATATATTGCAAAATAACGAACAATGCAGAGCCTGGTCTGAGGACTTCTGTAGATGCCCTCGGGTCTGGATCTGCGTACATTGTTTGTAGGAGGACAAGTGTGCGTTTCACTGGTACACTGTAATGACGTTTATAAAGCGTCACTAGGGTTCCACTGGTTAAACCATATTCCTTACCGGTACAGGCATGTAGCTCTACCTACAATAAATTGGAGTACATTGGAATATCGTTTGCACAGAATATTATAAACGTGTTTTAGGTTTTATGCCCCTATTGATATCGGTGAAATATCGGCCAACAATCGGCACTTTCTACGTGGGGAACCGATATTAAAATATATTAAAGAAAGCCTTTTGAATACGTTCTCAAGCATTTGATTGGTCAGATTTGAGCCCAGACCTATCAAATGCGTGAGAACGCGCTCGAACTCAACTCAAACGCTTTATAAGCACTGAGCCTGATCTCATTTAAGGCGTATTATCTTAATTTACAGAAAGCAGACTATATTTCCAGTGATACCATGTACAATGTTTACTCTTATCCTCTCGAACCACAGGTCGTATTGTCATGGTAACAAGCTGTCTCGGACGGTTCTCACAGTCAGGTTGCTCAGCTTACCATGCCACTAAATACGCCCTGGAAACACTGTCGGACAGTCTTCGGTTTGAAATGTTGAAATTCGGTGTTAAAGTGGCCATCATTGAGCCCGGGGTGTATTGTAGTGTCACAGGCATACAGTCCAGCGTGCAGGTAATTAACTGTTTGATTTTATTTTAACCCATTGTATGCTGGGTAATATTTGGCGGCCATTTTAAAATGTCGTCTGCAGCGGGTATAACTCAGATATTTGCAAAATATTTTAGCAATTTCTGATAGAATACTGAACTAGTTGCAAACAGTTTGATCTCATGAGATCAAAACTGTTTGCCTAGAGGTACACCTAAAAGTGTATCCCGCATAAAACGGGTTAATGATACTGGGACCGGTATAGATCTAATTCATGAATATTTTAAAGAGCCCTCTTGTCGGGGTCTGCACGGTTTGTCAAGTTAACTTTTATTTAGATTTATCGGAAATATTTGCTATGGCTTTTTTATGTTTGCATTAAACTTTAAAGAGAAAAATATAGATCTAGATTATACATCTAGATCTACATCTACAAAAGTTCTAAAACACTCGAGCTATCATGTTCTAGGCTATAGGCTATTCATTGAGGAGGCCCTATATAGATCTAGAATATATGCCCTACATCTTAAGAGTAGAACATAAAAACAAAGTAGCATACCGTATAACACATTTTGTTTTAGTCTAAACGATTTCGTGCTGAGATCGAGGAGATGTGGGATTCAGCTGCCAGTACTACGAGGAACGCTTACGGCAAGACCTATCTGATCCAGGCGGCAGACGCCTTGGATAGTGTTCGAGACACCAGCGCAGCGTCAACGGTGCCCGTTATTGACGTCATGTGTGATGCCATCATAAGCGAGAACCCGGATACACGATACACGATAGGTGGCGGCAACGGTCTGATTGACATCCAAATGGTATGAATTTTACTGGCTCAAACATACAACCGTCTCCTACTGTAAATTTATAAATACTGACGCGTTTTGAAAACATTGTAGACCAAAATAAGACAGCAATATGAGTCTACACTAGTCTCTTGGGTTACATTTCTTTATTTTAGAAGACTTCAAGTCTTATTGTTATTCTTCGTCTAATCCATTACCCCATAAATACGCCTTTTATATCTTTACATTATTCCTTCACTGAAGAAAACAGTACCACTTTATACAGTCACTAAAACATGCACCGTAGAAAATTCCTACAACTTGGTAGATGGTAGCTTACTGCAAGCAGAAAGTATAGCAGAATTCGTCTTAATGTTCATTCTGCTTTACTGTAAAGCCACCTGTCTTCGACAAAAGAAGGCTAGCGGATTAAACGAAACGAGATGCAACGTAATGCAACAAAATTAGGAATACGACAGTTTCTTACAAAACAGGAAGTTTGAAGCCTGATCAGAAATAGAGACACACAATGTCTGATCTTTTCCCAAAGTGTTTGTAATGGACATAATTACAGTCGAAACTAGAAACAGTTCGAACATACAGTGGAGAATCTGTTATTCTTTCCCGTTTAAACGCAAACGTACGCAAACGCAAATCACTAAAACGTAGAAAAGAACAACTTTTGGACAATTCTGATATTTCATGTTTATCATGGTGGCAAACAGTTTGGAGCCTGATCAGACGCCGGGTTACCCGGCGTCTGATCTGGCTCCAAACTGTTTGCACTGCAAATAATAGTTTTAGCGTAAACGCGTTTATTGGGAAAGAATAACAGATTCTCCACTGTACCTATATTTTAAAGTTAAAACGTGGCTTAGCCACGTTTAAACTTTGATATACGGGTATGTTCGACTTAATCGAGATCGAAATTAAACATAAGAAATACTGGTAAGGTCGATTTAAGCGAATTCGAAATATCGAGTTTCGACTGTACTTTGACACAAACGCGTTTGTTTCGGAAGTTTAGGATAATAATGTTTACCGATAAAATTATGTTAATTTATATAAAACTGCTCTTTTCTAAAAGATAAATTTATGTTCATGTTTATTTTTCAGAATATTGGGCGTTGCTATGGGTTTTTGCCGACGTGGTTGACAGATTGGTTCATAGTGAAATGGTCAAAATGTGATAAACTTCTTGATAATTTGAATGCTAAAAAATCAAAATAAATTAAAGAAAAGACAATTTTTCCTTGTTAGCACACAGCCAGAATATATATTGTATCTTTTTACTATATATAATTATATATGTGTGTATATGGGTAGATTGATATTCGATGAATAACCTATAACATATCTCTATTTATAACAAGGCATAATTATGTGGAAAATATTGATTATAGATATGAGTGCTCTTTGCCTTTCATTTTGAATAATACAATTTACCACATTTATAAATATTTTAAAAAGTATATTTAGTTAATTGAAGAAGTAGTTTTGTAGTCCTTCTGTAATATTTTGAGTTACTACAGACCACCCGGAGCCAGACACCCACACTCTGGCCGAAGGCATCGCAGGTTTGTAGCTTATAGTAACTCTTCGGGTTTCTTTACTTCGGCTCTTTTTAACCTTTATTGACGTGTTCAATGTCGTTTACAATGTGCAATGAAAAGAACACTTGCCCGATGAAAACAGTGTAGAGTATGTAATTACATATATCAGCAATTGATAGTTGATGGTCGTTGTAAGGAGGGAGTCGTTGTTGGGAGGGCCGTTGTAGGGAGGGAGCGCTGTAGTTCTGTTTTAGACATGCTTCATTACCTAAACTGGGCAACACTTCAAGTTAGGAGAACTAGAGCTAGGTTAATATTATTTATAAAAGTGTCCATCATATAGTAGCTATCTACTCTGAAAACAGCCTCCTTATACCCTCTATATCGAATATAAAAACTCGAAACCACAAACCCATACTTTTAGTCGTCTTATAGACAAATTAGCAAAGCTAATGAGTAAGGATTAATACAAATATTCTTTTTACCCAATAACTATATGCCGGTGGAACATGTTGCCCCTCGCCGCCCATGAAGCATGCACAGACAACACATTTAAAACAGTGTCAACTTGTCACTGTGTCTGTTGTCATGTCAATAATATCTTCGGTATAAACAGCAAAAAGTGTATATAGTTTTAAACCTGATTTTTTAAAAGAACTAATTGTCGATTTTAATACTTTCACTGTCAACCTCACCAAACAAAACAATTACAGTGGTTCCCTCTCTACAACGACCCTCCTTACAATGACTCACTCCTTACAACGACTCCCTCCTTACAACGACCCTTGCCGCTGCTCCCCAAACAAGACGATTATATGTCTAACACTTTCACTTCTTCAATATCGTCTGCTTAAAACTGTCGTCTTCTGTTTTTCTCAAAGTTACATAGTGGTCATTTTGACAGAAAAAGCTTAATAACGAGTGACAAACAGCTTGAATCCAGATCAAACGCCGCGTTACGCGGCGTCTGATCTAGATTCAAGCTGTTTGCTAATGTAGGCCCATTTCCATCCCTATAACGACTCCCTCCGAACAACGCACACATTGTTTGTCTCCCATATGATGTCGTTGTAGAGAGGGAACGTTGTACAAGATTGAGTTTCCATGTGCTATTTCTCAAGTTTACACGTTCGTTTTGCTATTGGAGTTGCAATATCTGCTTTGTGTATGATTGCATATTGTACTAAAGTTTGATTTCTGTTTCACCTTACCGCCTCCTTAAATTTAATTTATACTGACTTAATGAACCGCTGGACTGTAATGTGTTATACAGCCAGCATTGAAAAAAGGCTGGAAATGCAAGCTTTTCAGGCGTTCCATGTAGATAATCTGAGTTACTAAAATAGGTGGTCCTATTATCTCCCATATAGACCACCTTATCTAATTCACTATGTTCATACGTGCGAGTTGGCGAAATCACTTCAAAGTAAGTGCTCTTCAAGTATTATCCCAAAATGATATTCTACACTGTTTGGAACAAGTTAACCGGTTTCTAATTAAAAGCCGCTTATCAACCCTTACAGTCTATAAAGTAAATCCCCTCTATTACGAACACTAATTGAGATTTACCTTTTGCTATTTAAGACATATGGATGCTTAAAATAAGAAGAAAATAAAATAAAGCAAAATGCTCCTATAAAGAATGTGTATACCCCCCCCCCCCCCCCCCCCCCCACACACACACACCCGATTCGCATGATTTAGTCGGGGGATATATGGTTTTTGGTATGTCTGTCTATCTGTCTGTACACAACTTTAACCTTGGCCATAACTTTGGAACAAAATATTTAATAGGGACTTTATATTTAGTACGTGTACTCATCTCAAGAAGCTCTTGAGCTCAGTTCAACGTTGGCGATGTCCGACAAAGGTCAATGTCATTTTAGAGGTAAAATTTGATGAATTCAACATTGGCCATAACTTTGGAACTGCATGTGATATAGAGTTTATATTTGGAATGTGTACTCAAGAAGCTCTAAAGCTTGGTACAACTTGGGTCATGTCCAACATAGGTCGATGTCATTTAGTGGTCAAATAGGGTTAATTAACATTGCCCATTAATAACTCTGTGATAATTTCATTAAAACTTATTTGATTTCATTTGATTCTAAATTTAGAAAATATTCCTCAATATGACAAACGTTGTCATGACGTCATGGTGCTATGGTGATGATGCATTTAATTTGAATAAGAGGTTTCTAGATTTGCCAGACTGTTTGTTTTACATGGTTCAAACCTTTCAATTGAACAAAATCAAAAGTTGAAGGAGTACAATACCCGTTGTATGATTTTATTTTACAGCCTAATGAATACATTGTAGTGACAAAATACCTTGGGAGCACTTGTCACTTACTGTGACACCGTTCTTGGTAACCATCTTCTTGATTTAAACTGTCACTTGTTAACATTATCAATAAGCCTTTTGAGCGGTCGTGATAGAAAAGTTTCACTGTTTACTGTTCACAATGTCATTGATAAGTTCAATATAGCAAAGACAATCCCCTTTAACAAATAATACAATACTACAACATACATAAATATGTATATATTGGCCTTCTTTACTTCCAGATACCGAGGACGAAGAAGAGGACAATGCTCGTACAGGTCCATCTGGAGACTGGGTCTTAGAGGACATCGAGTAGAGGGTTTCCGCTGTAGAAGCCCACGAAACTGTGACTCGGCTCGGTGCGGCAGTGTTCTGGAGACTTGGTCTTAAAGGACATCGAGTAGAGGGTTTCCGTCGTAAAAAAACATGAAACAGCGGCTTGTATCGGCGCGGCAGTGTTCTGGAGACTTAGACTTAGAGGACATCGAGGAGAGGTTTTCCGCCGTAAAAAACATGAAACAGCGGCTTGTCTCGGTGTGGCAGTTTTCTGGAGACTTGGACTTAAAGGACATCAAGGAGAGGGTTTCCGCCGTAAAAACCCATGAAACAGCGGCTTGTCTCGGCGCGGCAGTGTTCTGGAGACTTGGGCTTAGAGGGCATAGGGTAGAGGGTTTCCGCCGTAAAAACACAGCGGCTCGGCGCGGCAATGTTCTTGAGTCTTGGTCTTAGAGGACATCTATAGTAGAGGGGTTTCGCTATAGAAACCCATAAAACAGTGACTCGGCGCGGCAGTGTTCTGGAAACTGGGTCTTAGAGGACATCGATAACATTGTAGAGCGTTTCGCTGTCGAAACCCACCAGACAGTGGCTCGGCGCGGCAGTGTTCTGCAAACTGTGTCTTGGAGGACATCGAGAAAAGGCCTTAGGGTGTCCGCTGTATAAACCAACGAGACAGCGTTTCGTCACGGCACGGCACGGCAGTGTTCTGGAAACTGGGTCTTGGAGGACATCGAAGAAAGGCCTTTGGGTGTCCGCTGTAGAAACCAACGAAACAGCGGCTCGGCGCGGCAGTGTTCTGGAAACTTGGTATTGGAGGACATCGAGGAAAGGCCTTAGGGTGTCCGCTGTAGAAACCAACGAAACAGCGGCTCTGCGCAGCAGTGTTCTGGAGACTTGGTCTTAGAGGACATCGAGTACATTGTAGAGGGTTTTCGCTGTCGAAATCCACCAGACAGTGGCTCGGCGCAGTGTTCTGGAAACTGGGTCTTGGAGGACATCGAGGAAAGGCCTTAGGGTGTCCGCTGTATAAACCAACGAGACAGCGGCTCGGCACGGCACGGCAGTGTCCTGGAAACTGGGTCTTGGAGGATATCGAGTAGAGAATTCCCGCTATAGAACCCCATTAAACAGCGACTCGGCACGGCAGTGTTCTGGAGACTGGGTCTTGGGGGACATCGAGTAGAGAATTCCCGCTATAGAAACCCATGAAACAGCGGCTCGGCATGGCAGTGTTCTGGAAACTGGGTCTTGGAGGACATCGAGTAGAGGGTTTCCGCTGTAGTAACCAACGAAACAGTGGTTCGGCACGGCACGGCAGTGTTCTGGAGACATGGTCTTGGAGGACATTGAGTAGAGAATTCCCGCTATAGAAACCTATTAAACAGCGACTCGGCACGACAGTGTTCTGGAAACTTGGTCTTGGAGGACATCGAGTAGAGGGTTTCCGCTGTAGAAACCAACGAAACAGTGGTTCGGCACGGCAGTGTTCTGGAAACTGGGTCTTGGAGGACATCGAGTAGAGGGTTTCCGCTGTAGTAACCAACGAAACAGCGGTTCGGCACGGCACGGCAGTGTTCTGGAGACATGGTCTTGGAGGACATTTAGTAGAGAATTCCCGCTATAGAAACCCATTAAACAGCGACTCGGCACGGCAGTGTTCTGGAAACTTGGCCTTGGGGGACATTGAGTAGAGAATTCCCGCTATAGAAACCCATGACACAGCGGCTCGGCACGGCAGTGTTCTGGAAACTGGGTCTTGGAGGACATCGAGTAGTGGGTTTCCGCTGTAGAAACCAACGAAACAGCGGTTCGGCACGGCAGTGTTCTAGAAACTGGGTCTTGGAGGACATCGAGGACGAGTAGAGGGTATCGGCTATAGAAACACATGAAACAGTGGCTAGGCACGGCAGTGTTCTGGAAACTGGGTCTTAGAGGACATCGAGTAGAGGGTTTTCGCTGTAGAAACCCACCCGACAAGGGCTCGGTGCGGCAGTGTTCTGGAGACAGGGTCTTAGAGGACATCGAGTGGAGGGTTTCCGCTGTAAAAACCATCGAGACAGAGGCTCGGTGCAGCAGTGTTCTAGATTGTGGGTCTTAGAGGACATCTAGTAGAGGGTTTCCGCTGTAGAAACCCAAAAAGACAGCATCTCGGCACGGCAGTATATAGAACATTAAACGTGAATGTTGTTACACTCAACATAGCCGAGTAGCAAAAGACAATAATTATATTGTACTGTTTCTGAAAAGGTTGACATTCGCAAAAGTTCTCATAAACGCGGATGAGAATCCGAAAAGGGCGTCGTTGTCTTGCTTTGGTTCCCAGTGTTTGCTATCCTATTTGAGCAATATGAGTGATTAATAATAAATCACCAAATTGTAGGGTCGGACATTTATGAAATTAAACGAATGGAACAGTGTTTGATTAGATACCAAGTTTTACGTTGAAAGAATAAAAAAACGAACTAGATCTACCTGGAAAACGTTGCACAAAGCTTTTATAGTGTGTTTTGCCTGAGGTTTACAGTAAGATACCGTTTTACACTAGTTTAGGAAAGTAGAATATTGCAACACCGTCAGACTATAATTATAGTAATAATACATGTAATAATACATGTAATAATAATTCTTCCATTTAAAGTATATGTATACTACAATCATGCGTTCCATTACCCCATAAATACAATTTTTTGCACCCCTATTCTAAATCATACCTGCATGAATATGCACCATAAGAAATGTTTTCGATATCCTAGCAATATGCAATGAGAACGTGTCAACTTGAAAGCATTATCGCCTTTTCAAAAGCTTACATCGGCTTTTCAATGAAGAGGTATGGCTCTATATGATACTTTCTGCATATGTTTGGTGCATGTATGCGTAAAGCTGCCACTGTCTTATGACAGTTATGTATGAATTTTCTTTCCAAATGTTGTTAACCCTTACAATGCTGTAACAATTTGCATACAGTGTAGACCCATAGTATAGTGTACCGGAACTCTCTGACGAAGGTCTGCACTGATTGTCCTACGTTGTAATGTTTTAGGGAAACCCCTCGAGATTCAATGTAAATGTGTCATTTATCAGAAAACGGGCGCGTCTATTTGAAAAGTCAGCATGGTAAGGATTAATTACGGGTTTGACCATTTTTAAGGTTCTTGAGTTGATAACACATGCCAAATATGAATTCCCTATCACAAAGTCATGAAGTTCCAGAGTGATGGCCAATGTTGAATTAACCCTATTTGGACTCTAAATGACCTTGACCTTTGTCTGACATGACCCAACTTGTACTGAGCCCAAGAGTCTCCTTGGTGAGTGCACATACCAAATATAAAGTCTGTATCACATGTAGTTCCAAAGTTATGACCAACATTAAAATTTCGGACGACAACGACAAGGCAGACGCCGGAGTCATGATAATAGCTTGTTGTTTTCTTCGAAACAGACGAGCTAAAAATGGACCCTACATAATTGTCCATTTGAATTTTCACTGGTAAATGTGCAAATAAATAGGAGAATACTACATAAAGCAATGATGTGTTTTTATTTAACAAACAGCTTGAATTGCATTACAGTAAATGATTCTAATTTAAACCCATATCATCATTCATAAAACATTTTCACCGTCACAGGAGACCTCGGTCTACTTTACAAAAAATTTGCAGGGCTGCCATTTCTCCCAATTTTTCCGAAATCTTCCGATTATTATCAAAGCAAATGGTAGCTTAAAGCAGACTGAAAGTAAAGCAGAATGCGCATTAAGGCACATTCTGCTTTACTTTCAACCTGCTTAAAGTAATCGCGCTTGAAATATTGGAAATCTTAGGATTTTTCATGATCAACTTATATGGCAGCCCTGAGTTTGGGACCTTATAAGACGCCGTGTAACGCGGCAGTCTCTGGACAAAATCCAAACTTTTTAACACTCGTATCGACAATTCTGTAGTTGTACATGTACAGTCGAAACTCGATAATTCGAACTCGCGTTAGTTCAAACTTACCCATCTTTCAAAGTTAAAACGTGGCTAAGCAACGCTTTAACAATGAAATACGGGTATGTTCGACTTTTAAAAGCGAAATCGAGTTGTCGAAATTACAATTTATTTTACTAAAAAAATCGATTTAAGCGAGTTCAAAGTATCGAGTTTAGACTTTTGTACTTTCTCAAATCTTATTTTGAAACAATAATGCAGACAAAACAAAAACATTGAAACAGTTGATAATTGGCTGTGAAAGGGTTAAAGCAAATGGTTAAAGACGGCGAAAGAGTAAATTTAGAAAAAAAAAAGAATATTCATACATGTACATGCAAGCGAAAATCACGGGTGCACATTGCAGAATCAAACCACAGTGCTCAAGATTCTAATGAATAATCAGAACATAAGTTGGTCCTTTAACTGGAGCCATGGATGTATAGCAATTAATTAGTTTACAGTAGAGAATACATTATTCTTGCCGGTTTAACTGATTCATCCCTGAAACTTTTTCATGGACAATTCCCTTTTCCAATAATTAAGTCCAGTCCTTTTTTTTTTACTTAAAAGGGGTGATTTTAACAATATAATGCAAAATAACAAACAGTGCAGACCATGATCAGCGGGTTCATGCAGGAGTTCTCTGATCAGGGTCTACACTATTTGCATAGGAAATCGGTACATTGTTTGCTAATGACGAGTACATTCGTCTCTAGGGTTAAATGAGTTAAAACGTAACTCAATACAAACGCAATGCAATAAAATGTAGAAAAGAACAGCTTTCTGAAAATGTAAGCCATTCATTTCGATCTAATTGGCAAACAGTTTGAAACCTGGCCAGACGCCGGGTTACCCTGTATCTGGTCTTGCTCCATGCAAACTGTTTACAATGGAAATACCGTAATCGTTTTAGCTCAAACGCATTTATTGGGAAAAAGATTAACGTCTTCTCCAATGTATCCGTGAACTATATTCATTTTAGCTGTGGTTGAGATACATCCCTGGGGCCCGTTCCATAAAACTTCTTACGACAAATGTTGTCGTAAGTCAGATTATAAAAGTATCAATTTCTTTTTATTTCTCCATCTAATCCTGTCTTGTGACATCTTTTTGGAATCGTCTTGAAAAGACGATTCCAAAAAGATGTCACAAGACAGGATTAGATAGAGAAATCACAGATTAAATGTATTTTAAAGTTTTGACTTACGACAACATTTGTCTATGTAACGGGCCCCTGGACATTTATAGGAAGTGACAATTATTTTCCTCAGTTTTCATTACGAATATACGACCAATCTTGAATTTAACGACCACTCAGTTGAAATCATCGGCTATCTTAATAAATGGTTGTGTAATGCAGGGTGAAAATACTGAAACCTCCTACAGGAGATTTCTGCATTATTTGTACGCTTTATTAAGCAGTCATCTTACATTTGAGATCTTCAAAGTACTACAATGGTTGCTTTACCTATTGAGCCCTAGTGGTGACTGTATTCGGCCTTAAAATAGTGTACCTGTGAAGAATATAATTGCCGTATGCATACCATGTAGATCCAGATTAGAAGGGTCCTAAAGAAGATTTTCGATCAGGGTTTGCGCCATTTAGCATTTTGCAAAATCTTTCAAAAGTGGGATAAACTTAATTGGCAATTTGAAGTTGTATATTCAAAGTTTAAGAGATAAACTAGTTAGTATAAGATTGACTGTACAATTCTAGTTTTCAAGTCAGTCTAATCCATTTCTTACTTTTTGGGGTTGGTTTTTACAATATATGTCAAAATGACAAACAGAGTAGACCCTGATCAGATGGCTCCTTAATAAGCCCTCTGATCAGGGTCTACACTTTTTGCATATGACAAGTGTACTTCTCACAGGTATGCTGTTTGAAAATGGCGCATATATGAATATGGGTGACTATGTTTAAGGGGTGAATTAGTTAGCTCAAGTTTGGTACAGAAGCAGTCACTCTAAGGCATGGTTACACCCATACGACACACCTGATTTAAACTCAACAGTCTCTGCTAGATATCTCTTCTCTGGACACCTTTGTCTCTCCGGGGAATCTCGCCGTTTGGATTTGGCTAGAACATTGTAGATATAAGGTACCAAAGCCGATGTCCGTCTCGGCCTTTTCTTTGGACTTTCTTGAATTTCAACCCTTCCTCTCCTGTTGGCCTTACCATGTGGATGTCTAACTGGTGACCTGTTTGGTGACACTTGTCTCTGGTATAGCGGTATGGTAGGTGCGGACTGGTGGCGCTTCATTTTGATCACATACGGCATACCTCCATGACCCCCTTGTCGTCTTATCGGGGACAACCGCCGAGTATATCTTACAGGGGAGACTTGAGAGTTCGGAGATTTATAGGACTTCATATTTATTACATAGGGACCACTGTCATTAAAGGACAAAGGGCTTGGTGACCTGTGGTGGTAGGGAGGTGGGGACATCTTCTGGTGCTGGCGGACATGTAGAGAAGAATTAGAAATGTTCATAAAGCTTCCGCGGTTTGCTTTCACTTGTGACTGACTCAGGCCTGTATTTGACCTGACTCCCAAACGACTATTACTTTGCTGTAATACACTTCCTATACTTTTAATAAAACTGGGCCTGCCGCCGCTCTTGACACTCAGCAAACTTGGCCGAACAGTACTATTATTCGCCATGGGTCTCACATTTTCATAGATTGGTTCTTCGCCGTTTTCAATAAGATCTTTAGGAGGTGTTGGAAATTCGTCGTCGTCGTCATTTTCCTCTACTATCACCGACGGTGTGCCAGACGGAATATCAAATTTCTCTCTTGAAGCTGCATATCTTCTAGCCAAGTAATCCTCCACCTCACTCTCGTGATATATGTGTTCTTCATCATCCTCATGAGGATGAGACGGTCCCCCATAAGTGTAGTCATAAGCCTGGTGTCTGTGTGGTGGTACATTTTCATAAAGTGGTTCATCCTCTTCAAACGTGTCATGATACCTCATCTCTTCCTCATTATCATCATCAAAACTGTCACCTGAGGCACAGCCAGTTTCCGCAGTGGTGTCGGGGTTTACAGTGTCGGCCGTGGTTAGTGTATCGTCAACATCTTAAAATAAACAAGTAAATTTCTTTACAGGACTGCCATTTCTCCGTTTTTTCAAAATCTTCGGATATATCCTAGCAGATAGTAGCTTAAAGCAGGATGAAAGTAAAGCAGAATGCGTCTTAAGGCGCATTCTGCTTTACTTTCAACCTGCTTTAAGTAATCGCGCTTGAAAAATAGAATTTTTGAAAATATTAGGAGTTTTCATGATCAACTTATGGAAGCACTGTCTTTGTACATGTACATGTGTTAACATAACAAAATACAATAACTGGCCCCTTCACTGCTACGGCATCATCGGGATTAAACAATTGCCGCCTGCTTTTATATCTCAAATTTTAATTCTTTGTATTTTGATCATGGTCCAACCTGTTTGCAAATAACCATTGTTCTCGGGGTAAGTCAGTCAAGGGGTTAAGCAGGGACCATAAAGTGAATTTGGACCACCATATCAGTCTATCAGATATTCATTTAGATATGAAGAACAGGGACCCGTTTCATAAAACTTCGTACGACAAAAACTGCCGTAAGTCAAAACTTTAGAATAAATTTTATTTCTTATTTCTCTATCTAATCCTGTCTTGTGACATCTCTATCGAGTCGTCTTTTCAAGACGACTCCAAAGAGATGCCACTAGACAGGATTAGATGGAAATAAATTATAATTGAGATTTTTATAATGTGACTTACGACAACATTTGTCGTTCGAAGTTTTATGAATTGGGCCCCAGACCTTTGGACGCACGCATCACTCTGTAAAGCAATGCGTACCTGAGACAAAATACAACGTATTGTCAAATCCTTTAGGTAAAGAATGAACAAATGCCAAAGAAGACAGACAGGTACATGTACATGTAACTGTTTTCCTTAACTCTTTCTTAACAAAATATATCATCCGCTTCAACGCTTTCATAGCAAATTTATTATCTGTATTATCTATTTGGAACTGGTGTTTGCAATATTTATTTAGACACTATGACTGAAAAAAAACATTGACATGCGTGTCGTTGAACAGTTTGAATCGCGCATGTGTGTCAAAGTTTCGACTGACCAGATGTCAAACTCTTCGCAAATTTTCAAAGGCTCCTATTCATTGGCCACTATGGCCAATATTTCTTCAGTCATACTTTTTTTCATTCATTTATCATTCATTGAAAACAACCCTAATGTGTATTTAATATACATTGATTCTGATTGTTTCCAAACAAGCGAGGTCGAAATATTCATTGAAAATACTCGGACAAAATGGAGCTATTTAGTAAGTACAAGCCAGCAGTTAGATAAGCAAAAAAAGCATGGAGCAAGAGTGATACCCTTTTTGTTGTGTTTCTTGCCACATTTGAATAGGTATCCCGATGACGGGCCCTGTGGATCGTCAGACTCCATCGCTCCCTGTATGGCTGTCTGAAGGTAACGACATCCCACAGTTGTAAACAGCTGAAATCAATAGGGAAATCAGTAAGGTGAGTTCGTGTTGGGCGACCATTCATTTGAGAATCATGGATAGCTCTAAAGACAGGTGACTGCATAATGCAGAATAAAAAGTAATGCAGACAGGAGCCGTCTACATTAATAGAATCAAGCATGTTTTTTTTTGTAAAGACGGGGGATTCTACACCCGATGTTGGTCTGTTCCCAGTCGGAAACGCGCTTTATATTACGAAACCACCTGCATCAAAGATTGTCTGTAGGTTTTCTATTGACTGGTATTTTATTACAAGTTTGATTGTATTAAAATAGATAAACAACTAGATATGCAAAGGTCATTTTGGCATTAATGTCAAGCTGATGGACACATTAAACTACATGTACTTATATTGGTATGAATTTCCAAGGCGGCAGAGTTTTTGTTTTGCCTATATAATAGTCCGACATATCTGACTTATCTGTATACAAAAGATCTTTGTGGAAAATAAATTTTGCTATTTCTATTATTCTGTAAATAGGGTTCATCTGTTACCTTGATATTTGACATTTTACTATGAAATGATATATCGGTCATTTCTACCACGTTTCAACAAAGTCCGTCCAGTAGAAATTGAATTGAAGTTTAACATAAGATTTTCAAGATGGCTGCTATATGGCGGCCATATTAGATTTAGGATGAACTTGAAAAGAACATTATTATTTTGATCAGGACAATTCACTTATCATTTCTACTATACTTACAAGATAAAGAAACTGTACATTTTAATATTTGAAATATTTTTTTGTTACAAATGTTAGAATTACAAGCTTCTCAACATTGTAATTTGATGAAGAAAATAACCCTTCACCCATTGTACTCGTTTACCCCGTATGCAAGCACTTGGACGGCCTTCCAATGACCGCCGGCTATTGTGAACTTTTCGCTCGTGCTCCCCTTTCAACGCGTGTACTGCTACACAGACACTTCGCCGATAATGTTCAACTGTTGTGCAATAATAAAACTTAGATCACATTTGAATTTCAACCGTTTTGAACATGCCACGGCACGGCCAAAGGAAAATGAAAGAATACATGCACTTATGCAACTCGCGACAGACATCAACGTTGAGAGTTTATTGCCATAGACACACGATATCCAATCTCCAACAACGTTACCATCAGCATGGGAACATTGAAGATAGACCTCGAAATCACAAAACTACACCAGTATGTAGTAGCCAATACATTTATTTGCATTTTGATGCAAAATTTGTCTATTGTTTGTATTTATAAGTATAACAAGAGTCCCGTAAACCAAATGTACAGTATCTTTATCGTATTAGTATAATGACGTTAAACTTCTTTAATCTAAATATTTTGAATACAATGTACTGGCTAAATATAAAGTACAGTATATTTCATACTTAGGGTAGATAAACTACGATCAGTCATTGACAAATATATTTTAGTTTGGTAATAAAGTTTGGGGGAAACGAAAAAGTATGGATAGCGAAACGTCCAGGTAAAAACACCCTGGGTAGCGAACTGACAGGCGCGAACGCAACAGGGTAGCAAAACTGAAACGTCCAGTTACCAACAAATACATCCCCTATGACAATTAAGCCACAGAACCACGATAAGTTAGGAATGTCTTTGAGTAGTAGATCTACATGATGTATACATTTAGATACCATATATAATATAGGCTAATGTACATACTTGCAGAAGTGATAAAGAGAGAACGGTTGTTCCTATGACAGTCAAAACGGAGTTTTCGTAGAAAGCCGTTAGCCTGTCGGTGCATCCAGTGGTGTGAAGCGTGGTCCTGGTCCGGTGATCGTATTTATAATGCAGATCATTGTCCAGCACGTGATGGTGTATACACGGGCGTAGCACACCCGGATTACAGCAACTGAATGGAACATCGTCGTACAAGAAGTTTTCACCAAAGTCTGAGTGTCTGGAAATGAGATTGAAGCTATAAACGACATTCAGTATACAGATTGTTTGACTTGAAGTTGCGCTGAGATAAGTTTTCGGGCCCTTTGAATGAGTGGCTTTGGAGGCATATATAATATACTTTCAAATATAGTAACTGAACTGTGCGTACTATATGTGTGCGAGAGTCCATTCTCCGCCCGTCCATACGTACGTACATCTTATGCCTGCATCATATTTCCTATAGAATATCAGCTACAGTAAGGTTACCAAATTTGGTGTGTTAGTGCATTATGAGATCATCAGATGGCAAGGTGTTGTGTACTATTTGTAGGTCCCTGTGATATTGCCATACTGTAGGAAAAGTTCGTTCCAGCATACTTCCTATACCACATCTGTTAGGTACACTAAAGTTGGTGTATGAGTACATCCTGGCATGTCGGAGTGCTTGCTACCATTTTCAAGCCATTTTGACCTTGACCTTTGATCTCAAATAATGATATGCCTATAGACAAACAACAGAACTATTATTTACACTTCTCAGGTGCAGGCACCACCTATCTTATTTAGATGTGTTTCAAATAAAATATATTGTACATCGCAATAAACAGACTTAAGTGAAAACACATATATAAAATGAGTGAATAATTGAATGGCTATGTACGAAATTATGCAATATTGAACATATTCTTTTCTATAAAAAACTATTGCATCGGCCTACAAACCTATTATTTTCAAAAATTCAATCCAATATCTCAATATTCCTGCATGATACATGTACAGTGCTCCCTCTCTACAACGACACCCAATGGGAGACCACGAGTATGTGTTTTGTTCAGAGGGAGACGTTATAGGGAGAGAAATTAACAGCTTACATTTGCAAACAGCTTGAATCAAGGTAAGACGCCGCGTAACGCGGCGTCTAATCTGGAGTCAAGCTGTTTGTCACTCACCATTATGTTTTTTCTGTCAATAGGTTAATTATGTGAGAAAAACAGCTGGCAACAATTTTAAACAGACGATTTAGCAGCAGTGAAAGCGTTAGACATAATTATCTTGGGAACAGTTAAAAGAGTCGCTGTAAGGAGGGAGTCGTTGTTCGGAGGGCCGTTGTAGATAGGGAGCGCTGTACCTCCAAATTGCAATTAAAATTATTATTTTTATGATAGTGTTTTCGTTAAGGTTTTCGAAGATACATGACAAGAGAATATCTGTTTTATTAATGTTGAAGACTAGAAGTTGTATAATATTATTATTTCATTACCTCTGCCTTTGCTTAGATTCGCTTATGTAATCAGGATGAATCCATGACATGTAGAACCAGTCCCTATACCCCTTGCTGCCACAGCAGTCGTAACTCATCTGTAGTACATCCATCTGTTCTTTGGTCGACGCGTCGTTCTTGTAAGCAGCCATAGCAGTCTTGATGCCAGCATCAAATGACTGCCCAAGGTCAGCAACATGTACAAAACACATAATTCCCGATACCATCTCTGACAAGAAAATAATGAACGTTACCAATACCACAGGTAACAAAAATATCGCCCATTTCTTTCTTTTATCAACTCTACGGACGGAAAACGTCACTTTTCCACTTAAAACATGTGTAAATAATCCAAAGAACCCAGTAAAAACTAGCACACCGGGTAAAATAGCACCATTGTAATCTTCAATGAAAAATATCTTGTCCTCAATTGCTAATTGAATATGTAAGGCAGATAGTAAACAAATGAAAGACGGAATAATGCAAATCCAGTGCACAATGGCTAATGTTTTTGCAAGGTTCTTTCTGCCCTTTTCTCGAAACTGTACTACCCCTGCCATTTGTGCGTTACATCATTTGTTAGGGTTCTAATGTTAACTACGCATTGTTGTAGAAATAGAACACAGGTTCAATGTATCATGAAAAACGATTAATATTTCCGATCTTTGATTAGAATATTATCGAGATAGCAGCCATCTTGGAAACGTCAATATCTACATGACGTCATTGATGACGTACGAATACGCCATTTTGTGGCGGTATCTGTCAAAACATATTTTTTAAGGGTGTATCAAACCTATAAGCGATATTTTCAAAGTGTTACACTTTTTTTTCTATCATTGTTTTTTTTGGAAGAGCTGTTTATGATGAACGAAAAAAAATTCACATTTGGTGCCTGTTTTCTCTTAAATTAGTTTTTGTATGAAGAAATACTACCATAGACGTGAAATAAATAACACAAAACCAAATTATCATATTTGTTTTCATTTGAAATGGATTTTATAGAAGTGGGCTGTTTGAAAAGAACAAAATAAGAAAGAGTGGGTGGGGTAAATTTTACATGACCGTAGAGCCAAAAGTTGTTCAGATAAATGTACATTTTTTCCTATTTTTTCATTCATCTTTTTTAAAGAGCTTTTTAAGCTGAATAAAAAAAAAAAAAAGAGTACATTTTGGTGAACTACTTTTGGCTCTACAACCATTTTAAAAGGTGTAAAGTTTACCCCACCCACTTTTTCTTATTTTGTCCTTTTCAAACAGCCATCTTCAATAGCATCCATTTCAAATGAAAACAAACATGATAATTTGGTTTTGTGTTATTTATTTCACGTCTATGGTAGTATGTTTTCATACAAAAACTAATTTAATACAAAACAGGCACCAAATGTGAAATTTATAAAGTTCTAAATATCATCACGGAGTAAATACATTTACTCCGTGATATCATCGATATGGTACTTTTTTGTAAATTGTGTAAAGGGAGATAACTACTTTTTCTACAATAACTCAAAATTTTCAACACTAGCCTATCAATTTCAGTTCATATTATGAATTGCTTTTGTATGGGTTTTCATCTGGTAGAATATAAGAAAAAGTTAAATACTTCTTCTTTTTTTTTTTAAATATTTCTCATAATTTTTTTTGTTTTAAAAAAATATCATAACCCATAAAAACCATGTTTTTGGTTCATATATTCATATTTTCTAAATCTGGTGCATATTTGGTCTTGATTAAGTGTCTTTATGTCAACATACTTCCGCGGACATGAAATACATAATGAAAAACAAAATTACCAAATAGATTTTATTGAAGCTTATACATGAACTTTAAATTTGACAAAATTGAAAAAAAAGTCTGAATTTGACACATCTTTTCCGAATTGCCGTAGTGCAAAATAATGCACACCAACTTATGTTTTATTTTTTTACTGATTTTTCATTTATCATAAACAGCTCTTTCAAAATAAGCATGAAAGAAAAAAAGTTAAATACTTTGAAAAAATCGCTTATGGGTTTGATGCACCCTTTAGAGGAAATTCTCTACTAAATTTGTGGGCAATCGGTAACAACATGTGACATTGGCCAATTAACAAACAATTAAATAAATACGTGAAATATGATATTGGCAATATAAACCTGTAAATATGCTGCAACCATAGTGAAGATCTACAATACAATTAATTTACAATTTAATCAAATAGAACTAGATTAATTCATCTTCTGTTAGAAATACTCAAAACCTAAGCTTTCTTTTCATAAAACCTAAGCTCTCTTTACATAAAAAGAAAAAAAAGAATTATGATTATTCATATCCCCTGTACATAGAAAATATGAACTACGTGATTTATCTATAAAACCTTAAACTCGGTTTTGTACTTATCTAGACCTAAATAATATCTTAAACTGCGACAAAGTTATGCTTGTCATTTGCATGTGTTTACTAGTGTTATGCTGTAGGCTTGAAGCCTAAATCAATCGAAAATAAAAACTGAACTGGTTAATCTCTTTTGTCTCTAGTAGATTTTAATGGTATTTCTTTATGAACTCATAACAGAAACTTTTGTTAAATCAGAATAGATTTAAAACACGACAATAAATTTATAGGGTAGAACCTCTTTATTACGATCACTTTAAAGAGACGGTTAATTGATTGTATAAAAGATAAGTGACATCTTTTTTTCAGCATGATGTCAAACTGCAACATTTATTTTACCGCTAGACTGCACCACTGTAATAAAATAACTTCTACTTCTACTTGTTACTCCCGAATAATCAATATTGATTATGACTGGGAGGCTCTGTCAGGGAATGACAATGTTAGTCTATTAGGTGCAAAGTTAAAAGATCATAAATAAAAAATAAGGTGAAAGAGAGAGCATAATAGGTTAGATTATTTAAAAATAAAAATTTCTGACATCTAGTTGGTAACCGCACCTAGTCCACCCTTAAAGGCATCTAGACTGGGGCTTGACTTGAGCTGATATGGTAGGCCAATCCAATACCTGATGGTTCTAGGGGAAAAAGAATCCATGTGATACTGAGTCCTTGACTGAGGTATTAGGAAATTTAAGTACCTGGTCGGCGTGAGGTGGCGATGGTCGACATAGACCAGATTTTCCTTGACTCTGTATAGCATGACCAGAGAGCTGTTGATTCTGCGTTGCTCCAGTGTGCACCAGTTCAGTGTGTGCAACATCTGGGTCACGCTACTTGTGTAATCAAAATCATTCATGACATATCTGGTAGCAGCTCGTTGGACTGCCTCAATTTTATAGGAAAGAAATTTTTGCCAAGGGTGCCAGACCACAGAGCAATATTCGAGTTGGGGGGCGTACATAAGTGTGATAGGCAGCTTCTTTAACTTTAACATTATTGGTTTTGACATTTCATTTAATGAATCTAAGAGAGTTTTTGGCTTTAGCTACTGTGTTGTTTATATGGTCCGTCCAGTTTAAGTCATTGGTGATGGTAACGCCTAAATACTTAGCTTTATCTGTGGTTTTGAGGGCTGAACCGTGAAGAGAGTAAGGATAAGTGACAGGTTTTTTCTTTCTAGATAGGCGTAGAACCTCACACTAATCAGCGTTAAATTCCATTGTCCAGTCATTTTCCCATCGTTCCAGTCTGTCCAGGTCATTTTGTAATTGTTGTGAGTCTGCGTTTGACCTTACTGTCAGATACACAATTGTATCGTCCGCAAACAATCTGGTGCGGCTTTTGACACTCTCAGGCAAGTCATTAATGTACGCTAAGAAGAGGCAGTGACCAAGAACAGAGCCTTGAGGTACCCCGACATCACTGGGAGTACATCAGAGACATGACCTTCAACTGCGACCCTTTGAGATCTGCCTGAAAGGAAGGATCTGATCCAGTTGTTAACCTGTGGATTCACTCCAAGCTGGGTTAGTTTGTGGATAAGCCTGAGATGGTCCACTTTGTCAAAGGCTTTGGAGAAATCCATGACTATAACGTCTGTTTGTTCCCCCTTTTCAAGAGAGTCAAATATTTCTTGGCTGAAGCTGAGTAGTTGCGTCTCACTGCTTCTTTTTGACCTGAAACCATGCTGAAAAGGGGATAGTAGGTCATGTCGTTCGAAGTAGTCCATCAAGTTAGAGACTATAATGCGCTCCATGATCTTGGAGGCAATGCAGGTCAGAGAGATTGGCCGATAGTTACTTGGTTTGCATCTCAGTCCTTTTTTTAATACTGGGGCTATAAAAGCATTCTTCCAGTCTGATGGAACTGAACCCTTGTCAAGTGAGAGTTGGAAGATATAGGAGAGGATAGGAGCAACTTCCAGGTGTAACTCCTTAAGCACTCTGTGTGATATTGGGTCTGGTCCTGAGGCTTTGTTAGGGGAGAGGCCGCGGAGAAGTTTCTCTACGCCTTCAACAGATATAGACACAGGCGACTGAGACGGCGTACGAAACCTCACAGCAGAAGCTATGTTTGTGCAGGCATGTTTCAAGCTAAGTGGTAGCGGTTTGGAAAAACAGACTCAAATTGTTTATTTAAAATATTTCCTTTCTCGACTGGGTCTGTGTAAGTAGTGCCGTTAACTTTGAGAGGCGAAACACCACTGTTTTCAGACTTGCTGTGCTTAACAAAGCTGTTTAACCTCTTGTTTTTCCCAGGTTGGGAGTCAGACTCAAATATAACCGTTTCAAGATACTGCGAGTAGGCATTCCTGATTTGTTTTTGTATCGTTGCCCTTAAAGATTTGAAACGAGATAAGAGTTTTGTGTCAGCAGATCTTTTATTCTTTCTGTATCTGTATCTGTATAGTACTGGTTAGCCTTCAATACTGAAGATAATACCAGGGAGGTGATTGCGCAAGAATTAGTAGCGCTTTGCAGCAACAGGCGTTTTGAATGTTGCCAGGTTCTCAGAGTTTACATAGTCTTCGGTCAAATTGTTCCAGTCTATTAAGGTTCGAGGAAAGAAGCTGTTTTTGAAAATGTCGCAGTTTGTTCTGATTGTTTTAAGGGTTTTTTGATGGTTTTTTCTTGTTCTGGAGGAGTTTCTTTCGGTAAAGTTTTCAAGAGGGATTGCTACTAGGCTGTTAACTATTCTGTACATCATAACAATCCGATGCTCACGACGGCGTTCAACCAGGGGAGTGAGATTACGTTTCTGCATCATTGTTTTCGCCCATAGTCGTTGGATATAAATCGGACTGCTCTTCTTTGTACTGCTTCAAGTGTGTCAATGTCTTTCTGCTGATATGGATCCCAAAGTGTGTCGCTGTATTCAAGGATGGATCTTACTAGTGCTGTGTATGCCGTTTGTTTAAGTGATTGAGGGCAGTATTTTAAGTTCCTCCGAATGAAGCCTAGAGATGAATTGGCCTTTTTGGTAATGTTGCTTATGTGTTCGTCAAATTTCATGTTTTCGCTTAGTGTTACGCCTAAATATGGACTGTTTGAGACTTGTTTCAGTATTTCGTTGTTTAGCGAATAGAAGTGTTCGTGTGGTTTTTTCGAGCGGCTTATTCTCATGACATGGCACTTTTTGGCGTTGAACTGCATTCCCCAAGTTGTTGCCCAGTTTTCCAGAGAGTTTAGGTCTTTTTGAAGGTTAATCTGGTCATTTTCGTTTTTGATCTGTTTGTATAAGAGGCAATCGTCTGCAAAAAGGCGCACTGTAGATGTGACTGAGTCTGGAAGATCATTGATAAAGCAAAGGAACATAAGAGGGCCTAGGACGATTCCCTGGGGCACGCCAGATTCAACTCTTGCTGTAGAAGAATGGTCTCCTTCAACTACTACTTGTTGTGTGCGTTGTGTAAGGAACGAGCCAATCCAGTGCTGTAGTTGTCCATTGATGCCGTAGTTTTCTAATTTATGTAGCAGACGCTTGTGCGGAACTGTGTCGAAAGCTTTACTTAAGTCTAAAATTAGGACGTCTGTTTGAATTTTCTGGTCAAAGTTTTTTACGAGGTCGTACATAGTGGTTATTAGTTGTGATTCGCAACTGTGCCCTGATCTAAAGCCGTGTTGAAATGGTGAAAGTATCTTGTGTTTTTCTAGGTGGTACATAATGTGTCGGACGATGATGTGTTCTAGGATCTTACAGCACACTGTGGTTAATGAGATCGGGCGGTAGTTGGCTGCCTCGTGTTTGTTACCTTTTTTGTATATAGGCGTGACGTAGGCACTTCTCCAATCAGTTGGTAGCACACCACTTTGGAGGCTGAGGTTGAAGATGTGTGTGATTGCTGGCGCAAGTTCAGAGGCACATTCCTTGAGCAATTGATTGGGCAGGCCATCTGGACCGCTTGCTTTTCCTGTTTGTAGGTTTTTCATAAGTTTTTCTACTCCTTCTGTTGATATAGTGAGATGGTCGATTTCAGGGTACTTTTGGCTAGAAATTTCTGGTGCTGTAGAGTTTAGGGCGTCCTTAGTGAATACTGAATTCTTTGGTAGAGTCTGTCTCTGCGTCTAATTAGTTTGATAATAGCGGGGGTGATCCATGGTTGGTCCTGTCTGGTCTTGGTAAGTTTTGTGGGGATATGAACTTCACTGAGATCTTTCAGTTTACCTTTAAATTCAACCAAGCGAGGTCTGGGTCGCTGTGCTGCCTGTTTAGGAAGTCATCTTTAAATCGGTTCATATCCTGCTTAAAATGGGTCCAGTCAGCCAGTTTGTAACATTGGACTTTCCGCTTTTGGCTTGAAGATCCTACCCCTGTTGACCTTCAGTTCATGTAATACTACGTCATGATCTGATGTGGCTAGACTTGGCAGAGTCTTGGTACAAGATACGACTGATGGCAAATTTGTCAGAAATAAGTCCAAAGTGTTAAGTAACCTTGTTGGTATCTTGACCATTTGTTCTAGGTTAAACTTTACAATGTTTTCCGAGAAGTTGTCATATATGTCTTTGTATTTGCAGCTACATGTAGGTTTGATAGATTCGTTTGTCCAGTCTATGTCCGGTAAGTTGGAGTCCCAAAGAAGCCAACTAATGCTGTGTTTGGGGATCTTTTGTAAGGATGACCAAAGTTCTGATAGGGGTTCCTTGTCATCTTCATGGGGTTTGTAAAATGGCCCTACATGTATGGATTCAACCCCAGGAATAGTTATCTTGGCCCTACATAAGTTGCAATTAGCCTTGAGGTCTGGTACCTCCTGACTCACTAGGGATCTAGAAATGGCTATAAGGACCCCACCACCTTTAGAGTGTGTTCGGTCATCTCTGTACAGTACATATTATAGTTTAGCGAGTCAGGGAATATATTTGAGGTAAAGATATCAGGTTTCAACCAAGTTTCGGTGCAACAGATTATGTCGGGCTTTGTCTGGTCAATAACTAAGTGAAGATCAGGGATTTTGTTTTAAATTGAGCTACAGTTTATATTTAGAATGGAGATGCGTTGTCCAGAGTCATGTTTCTTACTGGTAGTTTTCTTGGAAATGGGAGTTGATGTGGCTTGTGGGGTCGAGCTTGTCAGGCGTGCATGGTGGTTCTTGTGTGTTAGAGTTCTCTATACTTGGAGAATCATAAGATTTCTCCTCTGAAGTATCAAGCAGGCTGTACGTGTTTTCAAGAGTCACACAGTGAGTTGAGGGATAAGGCCAAAGAGGACGCATAATTTGGACTGTGGCAGATGAGACAATGCCAGCTGAACTGAGAATCTGAGAACCTTTCATAGGACCCATTACTAACACTTTGACAACATGCATGGAAATATACATTAGCAAAATACCTACAATGCATTATAATATTACTCGTAACTAGCACTAAAAAAGTTGTTCATTGCCGTAACAATAATTTAAATTCCAATTCTATGATACCCTTTTCATCAGACAGAGTCAGACAATTCGCACAGTGGCCGCCTGATAAGACTGAAGCTACATGTAGTCGGTTTACAAAGAGAGAGAGGGGGAGAGACAGACAGACAGACATACAGAGACAGAGAGAGAAAGAAAGAGACACAAAGAGAGATATATATACAGAGAGACAGAGACAGACAGACAGACATAGAGAGAGAGAAGAGACAGACAAACAGACAGACAGGCAGACAGACATACAGACAGAGACAGACAGACAGAGACATAGACAAACTGAGACAGACATGCAGACAGAGACAGACAAACGGACGGAGGGACAGACAGACAGACAGAGACATACACAAATGCCGAGAGAGACAGACATAGACAGAAATACAGACAGAGATAGAGAGAAAGAGACAGAGAGTTTCACTCAGAGGCAGTCAGACAGAGAAACCCAGAGAGACACAAGCGGACAGAACTTTGGTGGGATGTGGTTGGATTGAGTAGGATGGGTTTCAAGGCCCATGCTGGATCCGCACATGCACCTAGAATAATTATACTAAGCCCGTGGATCGAGGACGGTATATTTGCTAAAGTTCTAAGCTAAAAATTCAAACATGTCCAAATAGTTGCTTGATCACATTTTCATGGTGCTCTCAATAATATCGATCATTGTTTCCAGCTCATACATTCCAATCGCGTCGGAGGTTTATCCCTAAACAATTGGAACTCTCTTATTTGAAGGCGAGGAAACTATACAGACGATGACATGGCGCGGCTGAAACTTCATTTTAGTTTGTTTACTTACTTAATATGCTTCATCAGCCAGACGATACAAGTAGAGCTGATGTGCGAAGTTGCAAATGTAAAAGTTGAAAATGAAGATGGTAGAACCCAAACGTTCGAAATGAAAAAGCTGGAGACTGTAGAGGGTGAGGCGTGTGCTCTCTGTGCCCACCCCGCGGTCAACTCCGCCCCGAAATTCACCGCATTGAAGTCCAATATCATACTCTCAGTCTCGGACAAGGAATTGTCACCAGAATGCGGTAAATATATCGAAGTTTCAATTGTAAAACGACTTGTTTTAAAATATTCAGTGTGTTCATTAGTAACCGATTGCCGATGCAAACCATCGGTTGAAATCGCATCTGCATCGGTTGTTTTTTGTACAGATCCAAAATTGAAGAATCACAAAAAGTGAAGTTTCACTCAAATATTACCGTTTTCGGCAATTTAATTGAGTAAAACAAAAGCCTAGACCTCTTGAAACTTTGAAAGACGGACGTTAGTTGCCTAAAAATAGCGCCGATTATTGTAATTGTCTGAGTTGTTGCGTATACGTAATGCTCTCGGATCTTATCCTTACGATCTATATAACCTATTATTATACTGCAAAGAAATTTCCTCACTTTTGATTGGTCAGAGGTACGTGGACTTAAACTAAGTACCCTGTGAGCTGACAGGGTACATAGATATTCCCCTTGAAGGCCCCTCATGTTTCGTTACATCACAAACAAGATGGCCGACTACTCGACTCGACAAAATACTATCAAATTTTACAACGAAGAAACGTTTGTGATGTAAAAGTATATACTTGGAAACGAATTTTTTTTTATACTTTCGTTTGACACATAAAACAGTCTTTGAAAATTAGTTATTTGTAATATCTGTTTCGTCTATTTTGACGTGGTCCGATGACAAAGTGCCGTCACCAATGTTTTGTTTACGTCCGTTTCTGCCAGCTTTTAGCTAAGTGGACGCCTGAGAGAGACTGGGGCGGATGCAGAGCCCCTGGGATCGATGCTCTACCCTTAGTATCGACAGAGTTCTGTGGTTCCTTTGGATGCAAAGTGTAACGCACTGATACATCGGACCTCGGTGAAATAAAACTGGGTCAAAATTTCTAAAACTGTAAACAAGGATTGAGTACATGCAAGTCTAGAGTTGCGGCAATACACGTCCTATTATAGATCTACGCATATGTCAGTGTATAATACCTGGCTCAACGTTACACAGAAATTGTGTCAGTTTAACCGAGGCAGACTTATCTTTAGGCATGTCAGAGGTCTTTGAATCGCCTTATCCTAACGCTTCGATCGCATACATTCAAAGAAAGCAGTAAAACAATATAAAAAGAGGTCACTTACGATTAAAATTGAATATTTCCCTTTTCAATTCCATTTCAATTTCACATTTATTATCCAGAGTATTGTCTTTATTTCCCAAACAATGGTCTCAGTTCAACTGCAGTATCGATCAGCTGGTCTATAATGACGACACCTACTAAATTCTGACGTAGATTGATGTGACGTCAGCTACATAGTGGTTTTTGGGGTGCCCAACGGGGGATTAGTATTGCGTTATGAAAATTGACAGATGGAGTGGACATAATTATTTTAAAGCGTTTAAACCGTAAAATCTTTGACAGTATAATAAATTCGTTATACAGTTTCTTCCCAGGGTACTTAGGATTTATTCCCGGCTGAGGAAAATCATGTAACCGTCGCCTGACGGCTCGGGCAACATGATTTTCCTCAGCCGGGAATAAATCCTAAGTACCCTGGGAAGAAACTGTATAACTAATATTAGCTTCCGGTTTAAATATCTTATTTATTTGTTATAACCCGTTGTTACCGTTTGAGTTTTCGCAAGTTTCGCATGATGTTTCTAGCTTCTTCAGGGACGTAGATAAGATATATTTAATCTATGTCCCTGGTTTCTTGTTCAGTTTTCATTTACGATATTAACGTGAAACGTTCGATCGCCGTCGGTGTCCGTACTCATGGAAATAGTAAAACTTGAATATATTCTTAATGAAGTATTGTTTCCCCTCGTACTATTTCGCCAAACATCAAAACGAATCTTCGGCATATTTAAATCACGGAATTATACACGCACGTGTGTATAGATGCTTTCATATGCTGCTGAAAGTTTGAAAGAGCTGTCGGTAAAACCACGAAGTACTTAGGTCTAAGTACTCCATGGTAAAACGATATACAAGATAATCACCTTGAATTCCAGCGCATCGGCGTATTTTGAAATAAATACATTTTAGCGCGCAATCAAACAAGTCGGCGTTAGTTAAAGAATCCATTTTTTTGTTTATTCGTAACACACACCACTGCAGGGTTCGACACTAACGGGAGTCAGGAGTCCGAGACTCCTTATTATCGTGTCGGACTCCTTTGCTGATTTGCATGTTGGCAGTCCCACGGACTCCTTAAATCTGGAGAGAAAAAACTAGAACAAAAATCATGTTCTGCCGATTTTCTGTAGCACAAATCTACTTATAGAAAGTTAAAAATCAAACATAAGTCGCGCTATGTTTTGTTTATTTTGTAACACACACCAGGGGGTTGATTGACATATTAAGTGTAGTTATATAATGAAAGTAGCGCTAAAAATAGTTTTCACTTGCTTGCTTTATTCGTTTAAACGTCTCACCCGAGTTATCGTTATCTGTTAAGACTAAACTATTGCGGGGGAGCGTATAAATTAAAGTCTACGGCACCCGGTATTCCCAGGCGGTCACCCATCCAAGTACTAACCGGACTCGACGTTGCTTAACATCTACATCATACGTTGGTGCAGTCACTATATATATAATGACTATTACCCAACGGCTTAACTTCGGTGATCGGACGAGAAACGGTGTTTTCAAAGTATTTTCAAACGTGCTCAATTGCTGTTAAAAGATTTTCGGAAATCCGTTCTAAAGATAGCAGGTATTCCCTAAAATGTGTGCGACGGAAAATAATTTATGCGTTGAACTAATGCCGCATAGTCATTCGTTACTGTTCGGTACAGCTCGTAAAAGGCGGGAAAATAATTCCTTTGTCTTTGTCTTAGAAATCTTAATTTATCAACCAATGAAACACGGAATTCCGTACACACCCTCACGAGAAGTCACGTGTAATATACGTCACTATTACACGTGATTTGTTATCTTTTCTAGGTATTCCTCTTTCAAAACAATCATGGCAGTCTACGCTTCATTGAACAGAAAAGCGAGACCATAAAAATAGTAGCTAGAGAAAGCCAAATATAGTCATACGAAGGCCCTCCTAATGTGGCAGTTCTCTGACTGTTTAATGCAGTGGGAAACTGAGCCTTAGGTGTGTACAATGTTTCTTAAATAGTATGTAATTGCTTATCTCCCGCACTGGGTTACTAGAATAACCGGAATACACCGAAATACACTTAAATCTTGTTAATAACACACACGGCCAAGCACACTTTTGACGAGCATTTACGGAGGTAAGAGAAAGTTGGATCCTGAAAATACGCCGATGATCTCTTACCGGAATTAACGTATATATCTATATACGTTCCTGGTTACATGGTGTCCAAAAACATGGAAAATACTTTTGATCTTGGTGTCCGAAATAAGAGGCAAAAAATAATTTATTTTCATGAAAAATTATAGGTTTCCGAACTCTAAGAATGTCCGAACTGTTGGAGTTAATGCGGTACGGTAGGTTGTGAAATTTGGCCAAGGAGAGCTCTTCTTTGGGGGTGTAAAAATGCTTAAAATCGTTTTCGGCCGGGGGGCTTCGCCTCCCTGGACCCCCCGCCGAATCAGTTGGTTTCACAAAATTATCCCTTGATACAAATCTTATTGACAACCCTGCTGTTTAAAACTACTTGCAGATTTGATCACAATCTGATGCAAGAAAGAAAACGCATGCAGTGACAGGTTATTCTCAAAATTCACCTATGGTTCAAATTGTTCCTTTTAGTACTGTAGGGCTTAAATGGGTACCGTTGGTTGGGTAGAAATTGATGAATTAGGGACGATGTGAACCGATTTACCAGATGATGTGAACCACCCCATAAGACGATGTGAACCTATTTTTTTCTTCAGTTTTATAAGTGAAATATCAGATTATCCCTTTACAACCGTTATTCGAACACAGCCAAAAATCTAACCCCTGAATCATTTCGCGTGACATCTATGGTTACAAACAAATTTGCATAACCACACGTGACATTTTGACAGTAACACCGGTAGAAACGCCAAGAACACAAAGTCGGCAAAAAAGATCTGACAGTTAACCAGTAAAAGGGCATGTGTTGAACTTCTCTGAGTATAGATATTGCATTTACATCTAATCCCAAATTTCCCAATGCATAGAATTATGCCACAAACTACATTTTCTGTCAACAAAAAATGACCAGTGGTGTATCGGCTGCAAATTTTTTACATTTACCTCATTCCTAATGGTCCGGATAAATTATAGGTAGTGACTAGGGGTACGTGACCGTACCTCTAATATTTGAAATTAGCGGTACGGTCACGTACCCCTAGCGAGCCCTGTGAGGGTTGACTAGGGGTACGTGAGTCATTTAAACTATGTAGCAACATATTTATTTGCCTGCAGATACGTTTTATTGATGCTAATATTAATAATCTCTCATTTCTACCTTATCTTGTGGATATTTAATGGAGAAAAACAAAGAAACTTCGACAAATATTCCCCACCCAACTTGTTCTCACCGGCAGCGATGAGAATAGATGTATTCCGCATGTATTGGGTTAATTATCGTCAGATACGCCCGATATCTGAAAATCCGTGACCAATGTTAAGTTTTTTTCTTAAAATTTTGATTCAATGGTAACTTAATTAATACAATAAGCTTGTAAGAAACTACTACTGATGTGCCTTCCTAACTTAGCGATGAATATAAAGTGGTAGATCTAAGAAAATAAAAAATATCGAAGCTTCGGCTCCAATCAAAACATGTAAGTTTGCCGGTACCCAAGTTTGCTGGTTAATGACCTACACAAATCAACTCGTAAAACACGTTTGATAACTGATCGCAATTAAACAGTGCATTTATTCTAAACAAGGCTGGTATTGGATATTTATACATGTTTGTAAAAATGTGTGAACGTTCTTTATTCATAGGTATAGTTTTCGCTGCCGTGAAAAAAATGCCGATTGGAAATTATTTTTGGATTAATTTTTTTTTGCTTTTCTGCGTTAAACAGTCAGAATAGAAGGTTGAAATGAGATATTATTAGACATTAGCATCGCTATTAACGTATCTGCAGACACAATAAAGTGTTGCTATACAGTGTTATGGACTCACGTACCCCTAGTCAACCCTCACAGGGCTCGCTAGGGGTACGTGACCGTACCGCTAATTTCAAATATTAGAGGTACGGTCACGTACCCCTAGTCACTACCTAAATTATATTGAGGGTTCAGACCACTAAATTTGATCAAATCTCAAACTTAATTTTACGAGCGTAATTGGTTGTAAAACCTAACTTAATAATTATACATTTGCACAAATCGTATGTAACAAACAGAAGAAATTAGGTCCAATGTTTAATTTTAATTGATTGTTAGAAAGCGGCGCTGGGGAATACTTTTTAGACTAACAAAATATACGTAGTTCTCGTAGCAAATGTTAAGGCGCCCCGTCATTTTGTAACGGTATCATTTTCGAAGTATTTTTCTGTAACGTGAATATACAAAGTTTTTTGTGATGGAAATCAATTCATGAATGATAAATTCTGATCAGCTTTCATATAAAATGTGTGTTTGTCCAGAACTTACGGATAATTATCTGATTTTAATCCGACCCGTACCGGCGACAGATCATTACCCTTCGCATCACCGCTTCTAAAAATTGTGGTTGAAAAGTACTCCGATTCGGGGCGAACCTGTCAATCACTTTTTTGATAATCAATTAGATCTACAAGTTCAACACATTAAAAGCAATATCGGCAAACCCAACTCGGCGCGTGTGGTCAAACATTGTTTGGCAGCCTGCCATTATACATGCTTGCGTAACATGTTTATATGCAAGTAATTAGCTATATTACTCCCCTCCCCCACCTAAAAATATTTTTTACATTTCCCCTATACTAGTATCCCCCCCTCGAGGAATAAAGGTAAAATTTTAAAAAGGCCGGATGTTCCAAGAACATCCAGAAAACTATTTGACAAGAGAGAAAATGCAAAAAAAATAAATTTTCTTACCCTAGCTGGTCACCTCGAGAAATAGTAAAAAGTCCGACATTGTACAATGTAAACACACACCTAACCCGCTGGTTGAGTGAAAAATCAATAAGCTCTAACAGGTAAATAACACAGCGGACTATATACCCACTTATCAGTGGCCATGAAGTGTGTACAGTATTGATTACAAATATAGACAGCGGTGAGCTAGTCTGTTTACATGTTGCCTAGGACGTTGTCATAATATATTCATTAGTTCCCTGTAAACATATAGCAGACTGGAACGCTCTTTCTTTCAAACAAACAGTAGAGAGCAGACGTTTTTACCTTGCCTCTTGTTAACAGCACGTTATATTAACTTCTAAAACCAAATCAAAAGCTAAATCATGTAAGTACTGCATTTTATTTAATATTTTGTGTTCTGTATTGTTTGTAGGTAATTATATTTATTAGTTTAGTGTATTTTTAATATGAAGTTTTTAATAACAGGACATATTTGAGTAATTATATGTCTACCATATATTGATACAGAATAAATTGTAATAGTTGATTATATTCTATTTCAGCAGCTCAGAAATGAACGCATTTTGGAAACAAGACCCTGAAATATTTGTCACAAAAGACATGGAATCATCTCAAGAAGTCATGGATCGCATATAGTAACAGCGCTACCGCAGTTGGAGCCGTCAACAGATCGATACACCGCAGACGAAGTCTACAGACCGCTTAAAGGATTTTCAATAAAATTCAATGTGTGTATTGTACGGGGTTTAACATAGCTCGCCAGCATTGATCTGAGATTATTGATTTAACGAGTGAACCAGTGTGGTTATATTAGAACTGTGTCGCGATCCTTCATGATCGCGGCCTAGTTAACTATTTATAGTAACAATTCTAGTGAGAAGTGTTTATATGTACAATCTAGGGCACGATCCTTCATGATCGCGGCCTAGTTAACTATTTATAGTACATACCGTGTTTCATAACATAGTAACGGCGCTACTGCGGTAGCGCCGTTGTCAAGTGTGATATTGGATTTCTATATACCTGAGTGACTGCTATATTTAGAAACTGTTATGCATAATCGGGTAACTTTCTAAAGTTAATATACAGCTCTTATCACGAGTGTTTATAGTGTTTGACTTGTATGTATTTTTTTCAAATTAAAATTTTGAAACTGATTGTTGTTTTGGTAATATCTAAAACTCAGTAAGCTGTAACTCTTGATCATAAAAACCACCTTTAATTTCTTCCCCGTTTAAATCCTTTATTTTATAAGTAATAGGATCTGTATTTAAAACTTCTTCAATAACAAATATTTCTGTTCTCCAACGAGTAGTATAACCCTTTTCAAATGTACCTTTCTTTTTTGATATCCTTACTCTATCTCCGACTTTGAATTTAGGTTTTTTAGTGTCCTCTTCTTTTTCTGGATATAAATTTTCATACACTGTTGCTTCATTTTCTAATTTACTCGCTTCAACAGGCGTCATTTTAATTGAAGAATGTACTGTATTATTATAATCATTAACCAATTCATCTAATACATCATAATATTTAGTAGTTTCATGAGCTGTAAAATATTTAAACATACGTTGTTTCATAGTTCCTATCCAACGTTCTACTACACTAGATTTTTCTTCATTCTCAGTTGAATATAACTTTATGTTATTATCTTTTAACAATTCTTTTACATGTGTATTATAAAATTCTTTCCCCCGATCACTCCATATGTACTTCGGCTTTCTTTCTTTAAATAATGTTTTAAATGCTTCACTTACTGTTACTCCTGTTTTATTTTTTAAAGGAATTAACCAACCATACTTACTAAAAACATCTATAACTGCTAATAAATATTTATAGTGTTTATTTTGTTTTGAATACTGTTGCATATCTGCCAAATCAACTGCCCATGTTTGATCTATTGAATTAACATAAACACGTCTTTTAGGAAATTTTTTTATAACTCTGTGATGTAATTCATCTGCTAATTTATTTGTTAGAAGGGAACCGTCCGACTTGCTCTCTAGACTGCTTATAAATCTATTCTTTTTAGATCCACACTCAGAACATTTAGCTTTTAACATTTGTCTATTATTAGCTGTTGTTACTTGCTCTACTGAATCATTTTCAGTATGTTTTTCACAACGTAAACAATATATTTTTTGTTGCTCCATTTTTTAATAGTTAAAATTGAGTTCTTTAAAAATGAGCGAAGGTAAAACTTGTACAAAATGTAAGGAATATAAGGTACTAAGTGAGTATCACAAAGCAACAGATAGAAGGATGGGTGTTAAATCTGCATGTAAACAATGTCTAAAACCTATGAAACAAAAACATTATCAAAATAACAAAGAAAAATATAAACAATCTTATCAAGAGTTTATGTTAAGAAATCCTGATTATCATAAAAATTACCGAATTCGGAAATCCTAATTAAAAAATGTTTCTAATAAAATGGGACCGAAAAAATCAAACTCTAAAAATAATAAAAACTATATTAAAGAAGTTATTAACAAAAGTGGTATTAATATAAATAATTATTTTAAAAAGATTAAACCAGATGTTAAAAGATCAGTTTTATCATTTCCTAATGTTAAATTTAATTTAATAATGAAAACTATTTATTCAAAACCTATAGCCATGAATGAAAAAATAGAGAGACATTATAATAGTGGGTTTATAAAACTTCGAGCACAAAACGAATTTAATGAAGTTTATAATTCTATTATTGAAAAGTATAAAGTATGGGAAGAAGAACATCAGGGAAAAGAATCTGGGTTAATATTTAATGAAATAGAAAATACAGAAGTTAAAGTTGTTAGAGTAAAAAGTTTAAATGGTTCTTCTTATTTTGATCTAGGAATAAAATTCAATAGTCTATTAAATATTAAAAACAATGATACCCAATGTTTTGCCTATAGTGTAATTGCTGGAATGCTATATAAATTAAAAGAGAATCCTGATGATAATCCTAATTTTTCAGATACATTTTCAAAAATGAATAAAAACCCCGCAAGAGCATCAAATTACAAACCTTATTTAGACATTATTAATATGAAAAATATTAAATCTCCAGTAAGTATAAATTCGATTGAAACATTTGAAAAACAAAATGAAAATATAACTATCAATGTATTTGGAATTGAAAAGAACCTTTTAGATACTGAAGAAGTTGATTTTTCTAAATCATTACAAGAAAACAATCTACGTAATATTTATCCATTATATAGAAGTAAAATTAAAGATAGAAAATATGTTATAGATTTATTATATGTCACTCTAAACGATAAAAAACATTATTGCTTAATTAAAATTTTTAATGCTTATCTTAATCATAATCATAATAAAAGATATCATTGTAGAAATTGTATTGCTGCTTCATATACTACTGAAAAAGCTTTAGAAAAACACATGAAAGAATGTACAACAAATGAACCATTAAAATTTATTATGCCAAATAAAGGAAGTAAGTGTAAATTTGAAAATCCTCATTTTAAATTAAAACTACCATTTGTTGGATATGCAGACTTTGAATCAATTAATATAAAATTAAATTATATGGAGCCTGATCTCCGGAAACAAATAAATAAATTAAGAATTAAATATAAATCACATAATGTTAATTCTAAAATAAAATATATGATTATCAATAAAATAATGAAAGAAGAAGAAATATCTAAAAAAAGATCTAAAATAATTTATCATAATTATGTTAATAATAAATTATCTGATGAAAGAACTAAAATATATTTAGATAAAATCAAAGAAAAATACATTACAAAATATTTTAATAAATTAATAGATAACATTTTTGATAAATGGATTGAAGATGGAAAACATATTGAAGTAAGTGATTATGAAATAAATAAATATTGTGAAAATAATGAAAAAAAGATTAATAGACTTAGTGAAAGAATAAAAGAAAAGATAAAAAGAGAAAATATTAAACTATCTTTTAAAGATAATACAATAAATTTACAACAACAAAAAGTAGTTTCATATAATTTACAATTAGTTTCTCAATATCCGGATATTATACCAAATGAAAATATTAACTATACACCTAGTGAAAATGCTGAAAAAGATTTTATTGAAACATGTTTATACTATAATAATAAAATTAAAGGGGCTTATTATCATGCAGAAAAGAATTTTAAAATATCAGAAAAGAAAAAAGAAAAACTATATAATACTTCTGATTGTTGTTATTTGTGTAAACAGAAATTAGAAAGAGAGGAAAAAGTAATTGAACATTCCCATTTATCAGGCCAATTCAGAGGAATTTCCTGCTCTAGTTGTAATAGAAAAGAATCTAGAGATGGAAAACAATTTCCGATCTTTTTTCATAATGGAAGTGGATATGATTTTCATTTTATAACAGAAGAATTATTAAAACATGAAACAGAATATAAAAAAGTAAAGGTATTACCAAAGGATAGTGAAAATTATATATCAATAACATTTGGGGATCGATATTTTAAGTTAGTTTTTAAAGATAGCTATAGATTTTTACTGAGTAGCATAGATAATTTATCTAAAACATTAAAAGATGATCAATATAAAATACTTAAAAGAGAATTATTTGATGATGTTTTATTTGAAGATTTAAAATATAATGATGAAGGAAGAAGTTTTAAAGGAGTATTTCCTTATGATTTCTTTGATTCTTTTGAAAAATTAAAATTAGAAGAATTCCCCGATAAAAAAGAATTTTATTCAATATTATACCAAAAGGATATATCTGAAAAAGAATATGAACATGGGAAAAAGATATTCAACAGATACTGTAAAACATTCAAAGATTATTTAATGCTTTATCAAAAACTAGATGTGTTAATATTAACAGATGTATTTGAAAATTTTAGAGATCTCTGTTTAAAATCATATGAAATCGATCCAGCTTATTGTTATTCTGCACCGGGATTAACATGGAATGCAGGATTAAAGTATACAGGAATTGAATTAGATTTGTTAACTGATACAGATATGAGAATGATGTTTCAAAAAGGAATACGAGGGGGATTTTCAGGCGTATTAGGAAATCGTTTTGTTGAAGCAAATAATAAATATACAGTTAAAGATATCGGAGACTCGCGTAATAAAATAAAAAACTCAAATTATTTATGGTATACAGATGCTAATAACTTATATGGTTGTGGAATGTCAGAGAAACTTCCTTATAAAAACTTTAAATGGGAAGAAGATATAAAACAAGATATAAACTATTATTTGGATAAATGTAATGAAGATGATGGAATGGTTTTTAAAGTAGATTTAGAATATGATAATTTAACAAAATTCAAATTAAGAAAATTCCCGCCTATGCCTGTTTCAAGAAAGATAAATAAAAAAGAAATATCAGATTATTCAAGAGATTTATTAAAACAAAATAATATGAAATTAGGAAATGTTGAAAAATTAATATTAGATCTTCATGATAAAAAAGAGTATATTGTACATTATGATATTCTCAAATATTACATTTCTCTTGGAATAAAAGTAACAAAAATTCATAGCATAATATCCTTTAATCATAAACCATGGTTAAAAGATTATATTGATTTCAATACAAAAATGAGAGCAAAAGCAACAAATGATTTTGAAAAAGATTTCTGGAAGTTAATGAATAATTCTTTTTATGGAAAGACTTTAGAAAATATTTCTAATAGATGTATAGTAGAATTAATAAATAAACCCGAAGATTTAAAACGATTAGCTTCAAAAGATAATTTTAAAGATATTATAGATTTCAATAATGATTTTAAAGCGGTATTATTAAATTATAAATCAATGTACTTTAATAAACCAATTTATTTAGGAATGTGTGTTTTAGATTATTCAAAATTAGTAATGTATAAATTTTATTATGATATTATTGAAAAATACTTTCCAAATAATGAGGTTTTATACAGCGATACCGACAGTATGGTATTAAATATATTCACAGAAGATCTATATTCTGATTTAGAAAAAATAAAAGATCATTTAGATACCTCTAACTATCCAAACGAAGATCCATTGTTTTCAAATATAAATAAAAAAGTAATCGGAAAGTTCAAAGATGAACTAGGTGGCAATGTAATGTCAAAATTTATTGCAATAAAAAGTAAAATGTATGGATATGAATATTTAGAAGATTCAAATATTAAATTCAAATGTTTAGCAAAAGGTGTTAATAAAACAACTAAAAAAGAATTTAATTCTGCATCATATGAAGATTGTTTATTTAATAGAAGAATAATTCATAAAACAATGTTTAATTTAGTACATAAGAAACATAATATATATTTAAATCAAATGAATAAAATAGGGTTATCTCCTTTTGATGATAAAAGATATATATGTGACAATGGAATAGATACACAACCTTATGGTATTGAATCTTTATACTTTACTTAATTTATTTTTGTCTTTATACTTTATATAATAAACTTCCATGCAACAAACCCTGTTAATACCATGCCACCAACAATAAATGCAATCTCCCTATTCTTCTGATCTTCTGATGGAGTATAGAAATCACTTAATGTAGGTTCTGGTGGTAAATCAGTTAGTTCTTTTCCAGTTATATAATAATATTGTTTCATAGCTGTATCAACATTATCAAATGTTTGTTCAGCGTGATGTTCTTTTTTCATTACCTTATTAATATAATCTAATCTTTCAGTTCTTTTTTTATTCCATTCAGATTGTGCTGATTCTAATTGTTCCATTGCTTTATCGTGTCTTTTTCTCTCTTCATCACTATTTCTACCCATATGTGAAAATAAATAATTACCACCAGTAAATGCTAATGCATTTGTTACTGCCCCTCCAATCATCATTGCTACTGCACTAGCCATTTTTAAAGAAAATAAAATTACTTCATAATATCAGCGGGTATAATACCTTGTTTAACTAACATATCTTTCGTTGCCATTGCAAGTAATATATCAATAGATAACATTCCAATATCTACCATATTAAAATCTACTTTTGGTGGTGGTCTTTTCAATAGTTTTCTACCTAATTCTGAATACCCAATTGTTAATACAGTTTCCACTCCAGCATGATATAACATGTTTGCTATTTGTTTTCCGTCTATTTGTGTTGTCATTTTTATATATTAAATTTAATTAAATTCAAATGGATCAATTTCTTTCTTTTGTATTCCCATAGGGGTCTCCGGAATCACAGGTTCCTGTTTTATCACTGGTTCAACTTGTTTAGAATTATATATATATAATCCCAATCCAACAACTCCAATTAGACATAAAGGGATATAATTTTTATATATATCTATTTTAACTTCATCATTATCTTTTGTTATAGATTTAACTTCATCTTTTGTCATAGGCGCGCTATCGCTCACATCTTTTGTTATAGTTTTTAATTGTATGTTTTCTTTCTTTATTTCTTCCGTTTCTTTTCTTTTTAATTCAGCTTTCATTTTTTTTGCTTCTGCACCCTTTTTACCTGCAGCTACTCTTTTCGGGTTTTTCTGTTTTTTTGTTTCTTCATTCATCTTTTTTTATTGTAATTTTTTCACTTTTCTCTTCTTGATTAAAATTAATATGTTTTGCTGTTGTTAGCATAGCAGTAAAAGGAGCCAGATACATTCCATAATTATAATACAATTCACAACATGAACTAGTCAAAGCATGATTTATAAATGGATCTTCTTCTAAATCTTGTATTAGTTTTGGAGGATTAACAACATTAAAATATTTAGATACACCCATAACATATAAATTAATAAAAGAGTTTCCTAATGTCTTAGTCATACTTGCTCCTAATCTAGCTTCATATCTACAGTATAGTTTGTTTATTTGTTCTTGTGTCATTGTATCAATTTCTGACATTTGTAAGTCTTTTCCAAGATATTGTTTACTTCCACCACCAGCAACAATAGCTGATAATCTTTCACGTTTTGTTTCTTCGTGTTCATTATTTTGATCGATTTTAGTAAGTAAGACTTCAGCATCCATTTTTAAATATTTATTTTTTATTTTCAAATATTTATTTTTTATTTTAAAAAAATTAAATATCACATATCCCACTATTGATAAGACTGCAGTGTTTGTTATCAGAAATGTTATCTGACAGATAATTGTTAGCATTGTCTTTTTTATTGCTTATTTTTTAAGCATTACTTAAGCATACGCTTATTTTTTGCTATATTACTTAAGCATAGCTAAAGCATTACTTAAGCATTGCTTAAGCATAACTAAAGCATTACTTAAGCATCCGCTTATTTTTTGTTAAATTACTTAAGCATTACTTAATCAACCACCCAATAATCAGCAGGTTGGTCAGTTTTTAAAATTAATTTACGATGCTTCTTTTTTTTTAGTTCTTCCTTTATTCTTTGTCGTTCTTCCAATGTGGGAATAACATCATTCTCTCTCAAACAATTTTCAAAACTATCTCTGTCCTTAGTGTAGAACATACACAACCATTTTGTTTGTTCTCTTAAATCTTTCAAAACTGAATTATATCTTTGTGATATAACCCATACTGATTGTTCTGCATGTCTGCCTGAAAATGCAAGTTCAGACAGCATATCTTTTTTCTTTGTTAGTTCTTTTGTTGCACTACAATCATCAATGATGTACAGAGTTGAATAACTAGCATATTTATTGAAAAACATTCTTAATAGTTCTTGTAATTTCTCTTCTCCTTTGACTATTGGATTTACGATTATAATATTCTTTGTTTTAGGGTTTTTAACGTCACCAATCCACTCACGATTTTTATATGTCTTGTTCCATTGAATAGTTGGACAAAGTATAACAATATATTTAAATACACCTCTATATTTACCTTCAAGCAAGTCTAAAACAAATTCGGTCTTTCCACAACCAGTTTGACCACAAATAATTGCACAGTGCGGGTATTTAGGTAATTCCATTTTTTAAGTGATTAATAATTGACTTCTTTAAATCTACCATCTTCAAAATTAATTTGTGCATCTTGTATAACAAACAGATAAACATTTATTGACTCATCTGCTTCTGCTTCTTTCGTTATTTGTATTGTGATACCTTCTGATGCATTTTCAATTCTTCTTCCAGAACCGTGTAGTGAGTTATCATCCGTTGAACGTAAATCTAACCACAATGCATAGTTGTCAGTCAGATACCTTTCTAAGGTTGTACTAGTGAAGTATAAATCTTTTGCAATCTTATCTATTTCCTTATTTCTCTTTGATGTTAAACCAAAGAATTTGTTAATCTCATCCCATTGTTGATATGCTTTCATTCCTTGACTGTAAAGTTGATTTGGGACTCCTTCTATTGTCATCTCTACTTTTTCTATTTTAGGATTGTAATAAGTATCAGGTGATGTTCTATCTGGGTCTTCAAACAACATTAGAATACCTTTCATACTTCTAGCTGGAACATTTAGATTAATATTCCAAAGTGTATCAGATTTGTTTTTAGTTAATTTTCTGTGTCTAAGTATTCTGTCATATAAAATAACCATTTTACCACTGACTTGCTGTCTTATTTGTCTTGCTAATTCAATATCAGAAACGGTGTCAAATTCCAAACAAATATTCTTAATGATGTATGAAGCTGATGTGTCAGTTGATTTAATTACTTTGTTATAATCATTGAACGTAAGTTCATATTCAAGTCTATCACCTATTCCCGCTTGATAGAATGGCATATGTGTTTCTAATAGCTCAAAATCAAGTGGGATACAAAATCTGTTTTTATATGCTTTAGCTATTGCTTTATCTTCTTTATCATTACTTGCATCTCCGGCTCCAATTCTATGTTTTAACATATTACCTTTCCCAATACCTTGATAAGCCATATTAGCAAGTTCAGAGGGAGACTTCCATAAATCAATATAGCAATGATATATGTCACTATCATCAATTGACATCACTTCATTACCTGATATTCTTATTGTTGTTTTTTTTATTATAGATCTTCCAATATTTGGATATATTGTTGCATTAGCATCTGTGCTTTTTAAATCAATTTCAAATGCTAATCTGACTGTTCCAGGAACAATAACATCATTACTACTTAGATTAGGAAATCTCACTAACAATTGTTGATTTTGGTCAATAGTTGAAGGATTATTGGTTATTACAACGCTCTGACGAATTCCTCTCACACCACGTGGTTCTCTTATTTTTCTGTAAGGGTTTAATTTTTCTCCAAAAGCTGACATTTTTAAAGGATATTTTTAACATTAAAAAATGGCTGAAGGTGGTTATGATTTTGATAATCCTGTTTATGATGAAGATGATTATAATAATTTGCTTGATGAGATGCCTGATGCATATGATGAATTTGAAGAAACTATACAAAACCAAAGCGCTCATATCGAGGATATTGGTGATGTAGATTTAAGAACACAATTAATAGTGCAACAGAAACAATCAATAGTTAAAGAATATTATAAGTTACTAAAAGAAAAATATGGAATAGATCCTGTTCGTATTGATATTGCAAACTTTGAACTTGGTCCTGATAATAAAACACTATTTTTAAAGGTTGGAGATAAAGATATTCAGGTCACAGCCAAAAAAGGAGGTGGGTTTATTAATTTAAAAACTTTAGCAAGTAAAATTGGAAGAGGTGGAACAGCAACAATAAGAGATTTACTAAATTTACCAGATTATGAGAGTACAACACAACCATTAAACCCACAAGTGTTGATAAATACAAGAGATACATTTGATAATGCAACAGAAAACATACCATTACAGGATATATCTTCCCAACAAGAAGCACAAGAATTATTAAATTCAACTATCGATTCAGAAACTGCAGTGAAAGAAGTAATAGAAACAACATTTACCGAGGGAATACAAACAGATATGACAAAGAGAGAAATGGATGGTATCCTCAAAGCAATGACTAGTGTAAAAGAAGAGATTGCAAATGAATTAGCTAAACTTACTGAAACAAATAAGGACTTAGCAAAAGAAAAAGGTAAATTAGAACAAGCCAAAGAAGATAATGATGAATTTCAAATAGAGAGGATAAGTAGTCGAATAAGAGATTTGGAGTCTGAGAGAAGTGCAAGACTGGAAGTAATTAATGTTAATAGAGATAAAATACGTAGTCAGGTGAATAGAATCAAGGAAACAATACATAAAGTATTAAACGAAGACACTACATTAAGAGAGAGAATTAGAACGTTATTCAGAGAACAGGGAATTACAATTGTTAGTATTTTAACTGCTTTTGGGATGATTATAGGTGTTATTGTTGAGGCTTTTATTCCTACTACTACTAGTGGTGGAACACCAGCAAAACCTCCAACTCCAAAAGGCGATGTAAAAGATTGGATAAAAAAACAATTATCAAATCTTGGTAAACTATTAGCTAATCTTGCAGGAAAAGCAGCAGCAGCATTGCCTGGAATTATTGGAGCTATTGTTTCTTGGTTGTTGTCTTCTGCAGGTAAAGTTGTCAGTTGGTTTGGAGATCATTTATGGGCCTTGGTTGTTCTTGTTGCGGGTTTATTATATGCTGCTGCAAGAGAGTATATTAGTAAATCTCATAGATAGTGAGCGCAACAATACCCATTACTATACTTCCTACTATTAATGCTGTTTTATTATCTTCGTGTTGAATTGCTTCTTTTTTTCCTTGTGATATTACATGTACCGGTGATTTTGTTACTGATTTTGGTTTAACAGGTTCTGGTAGAGATTTCTTTGTTGGTGTTCCTTTTACTTCTACATTTTGTTTTGGTGGGGTGGGTTGGTTATTCACACCATTATTTAAACCAAGCTCTTGATCATCAGCGGCTACTACAATCTTATTGTTATAATCTTGGATTGTTCCTATTCGTAATTCCATATTACTCGGAGACATGTACAACTCAATTCCGTAAACATAGTCAACTTTACTTCGAGCATATTTTAGTGTGTTTTGATATCTCGTAATTTGACTCGGTATATCTACAGGACTATTAATAGCATCCTCAACGTTTGCAAGGAATTGTTTTTGGGCATCAAAAGCGGTTCCTGTTCCGAGTATGTCTGTTCTAGTTTGAGATTGAGAACCTAGGATAGCCCAGCAAAAGGTTCTTATAGATTCATTAATCCTTTCAACACCTGCTCTTGTAAACCCTTTTGACTTATCAAGAATAAATGTGGCCCATACATCTTTAGCATCATCTTCTTGTTGAAGATAATCAATGTGGACTTTTTTAGGTGGAAGATATTCACATGATGAAATACCACAACGTCTACCGCCTGACACTTCAGGTCCAAATGTCATTTTTGATAAATCTAAATAAGTTGCTGTACTACTAGCAATGTGTTGGGATGATCTATCATGTCTAAAATCTGTTCGTTTCCAAGCAGTATGACTGGTTGTGTATATTACTCCAAGACCATCACCACTTGGATACATTTTTTGTCTCCAGTCTGCATTGGGATCTACATTAAACTCTTTGCATATTCTTTCATAAGAACCACGGTCATAACTATTGTTAAAAGCATTCCAGCTTGTATCTTGCGGTAGAGCAATACTTAATTCAAATAGTATTCGTCTTGTTTGGTAGTAAACGTGGAATAAGAATAGTGATCCAGTTAATCCGCCTGCTTTTAAATGATTATTGTCGTCTATACCACAACCTGTAGTTGCACACCATATTGCAAAGTTTAGTTGATTTTGCCAGAATGGTAACCAGTCTGTATTCCAGTTGTTTACTATTGTTTCTGATGTTACTTTTGGTAATAGGTATTTTTCAAATATGTTGGGAAACGTTGCTGGGAAATAGTCATCTTTGTTAACATAAATTGTTTGTTTTATAAGTTCAATACTCTTTTTAGTATATGAAGCAAAATGTTTATATTTTGCATTAGGATTGTATTTGAATTCTTGTGGAATCATTTTTTTATATTAAAAATGTACCATACAATTTCTGATATTGATAAAACAATAAACTTGCAACAATATATAAATAACAAATGCGGTACTAAGAGAATTGGTTTGAAGAGTTTTACTTATACTATAGGTTGGTATAATTTAGTTGATCAATATATCCAAAAGACTAAAGAGAGGAGTCCTAATAAGATTACAAATGGTTATTATAGTTTCCAACAAATAGAAGATATATTTGAAAGTAATAATATTACATTATCTATAAATGAAACAAATGGCATTGCTTCTTTATTTACTCAACAAGAAATTAAGATAAGTAGAGGTTTAAAACGAATATTAGGATTGGGAAATAAGAAAAAATTTGCTGAAAATAAAACACACTATAGTGAAAGAACAATAGATTTTGCACCTTATAAACAACTATATGTTCATCTTGAGCAGATAAATACTGCTTACAATTTCTTTAATGGTGCTCCTAGTAATATTCTTAGTGTTGTTCCTGTTGAGAATAAATCGTTTGGAGATATTGTTCATAAACATTTTAGTAATCCAGAATACAAACAATTATCACATGGTGATATTTCAGAACTAAGTATAAACGTTTGTGATGAAAACGGTCAGAAAATAAATAACAATGGATTACCAATTAATTGTGTGTTAGAAATAATATAATTATTATATAAAAATGAGTATATTTGGCGTTAAAAAACAGAAGCCCAGTGAAGACATTGAAACTTTAACAGTGCATGTTAGGAATTTACACAATAGAGTAAAACCTGTCACGCAGAAAATAACAGAATTTCAACAGGAAGTTCATAATTTAAACAGTAGAGTGAAACCAGTAACAGATTTAGAGGATAGAATAACAAAATTTCAACAGGAAGTTCATAATAATAGAAACGCAATGTTAACTCAAATAGATAATCAAACAGAGAGGTATAACGGACTTCAGAAGAAATTTAAAGAATTTTCAATAGAAAACCGTATATATCGCAATAAGGTTGATAATATAAAAGATGCGCCATCGATTATTTCAATATTTGCAGAAAGTAAAGGAACCATTATGAAAGGAGAAGTGCTTTCTTTTGGAAATGGTGGTAGAGAAAACGGTATTGGTTATGTTATAACCAGACGAGGGCAGATACTAGAAATGGGATTATCTTGCAAAAGAATAGGGGGAGAAATGACTGTAGGTATTAATGTAAATGGATATGTACTACCATTTTGTGAAACGACTGTTGACACGAGCACAAGCAATCATGAAACATTTCAATCACCTTTTATTGTTGAAGCAGGAAGTGTGATTAATTTTGTGTGTAAAACAGCAAATGCAACATCAGAGAATACAGTTGCATCATTATTAATTGAATTGTTTTAATTTGATTTCAAAAAATATCTTTAAAAATGAAGCAACCAACAGCGCCGGATTTATACCCTGAATTACCAGAAGATGCACAAAATTATAGATTACAGAAAATATCAGAGATAGAAAAAACATTAATTAATGAGAGAGATATTCGCAAATCATTATATAAAAAATATAAACGGGGAATAAATTTTTCAGATAGTATTGATACTTTATTAATTTCAGGAAGTGTTGTTTTAGCAGGAATAAGTCTAATTATTCCTATTATGTTGCCATTACAAATAGTAGCTGTTTCATGTGGTGGTATAGGAATGGGCGTTAAACTTATTAGAAGAAAGTTTTCAACAAAATCAAAAAAACATTATGAAATAAAAACAATAGCAAATAGTAAACTTAATACAATAAAAGATTTAATTTCTAAGTCTTTAACAGACGGTAAAATAACTGAAGATGAATTTAAACTTATATTAGATGAACATGAAAAATATAATGAAATGAAAAATAATTTACACACAAAACATGATAATATTAATGATATTGAAAGAAAAAAACTTATTGAAGAAGGTAAAGCCCAGGCTTTATCAGAAATAAAAAAAAAAATAGAAAAAGATGTTTAATTTTATTTAATAAAACTATTATAGTAAATGATCCACCGCCGAAATATGATGGTTAAATTTTGTTTAAAAAAATGAGTATATTTGGGTATAAAAGAAATGAAAAATACATTGATGATAGATTAAAAAATGAAAGAAATAAAATTATAAAATACACTGATAATGTTTTTAAATCAAAAAAGAATTATTATACAATATGGGCAGAAGCAGCTAATTTAGATTATCTTGGAAGGTTTTCATTTGGAGCTGCTGCTGGAAGTTCTAGACCTGTTGGTTATACTATAATTAAAAAATCAAAAGTTGTTGGCATTAGTATATCTTGTACTCCTCATCTAAATAGAGGTAAAGTAATAGTATGGGGGCTTGTTAACGGCAACATGCCAATGTGTAGTATTACTTTATTAGAGGATGAGATTGTAACTTATAATTATGTTACAAATACAAAAGAAATTGAACCAAACTCAGTTATTACTTTTATGTGTGAAACTGATAATGTAGGAATTTCACATGCAGTTGTTTCATTAATGTTAGAAGTTATTGAGGAACCAGATATAGCACTATATGAAAATTTAATATCTGATAAAAGTGATTTAAACAAATTTTCTAGAAATATTTCCGACCAGATAGAAAAACTTTGGGGGAAAATTATTGAATTAGATTCTAAACCTTGGGGAAAACTTTTTGAATTGGATGCTAAAATGAAAAGTGTTTTAAAGGATAACCATATTATTTCACTTGTTGCAGAATCTAAAGGTCCATTGACTAAGAATTATGTTATATCATTTGATAAATTAGGAAGAGAAACTGGAGGAGGTTATGTTATGATTAAATCAGGTATAATTATAGGGGCAAGTATATCAGCTATAGTTAAAACTGGTGAAGTTAAAGTTGGCGTTTATAAAGATGGACAAGTTACTGGAGATGAAATATATAATATTAGTGTTAAAACTACTACTAATAATATTTTTTGGGATCCAGTAAAACATTATAAACTAGATAAAAGTAAACTAATTCCAGCAGGTTCAGTTATTGATATTGTTTCTTTATCATATAATGCTACAGTAGAAAAAGTAACCGTTGGATTATTAATAGAATTATATGATTAATTACTCCCTAAATTACGCTTTATTTTTAAAATAAATGATTTCGTTATTTTCTCTCTTGTCAAATAGAACATACGGCCTTTTTAAAATTTTACCTTTATTCCTCGAGGGGGGATACTAGTATAGGGGAAATGTAAAAAATATTTTTAGGTGGGGGAGGGGAGTAATATAGCTAATTACTTATGCATTAGTAGCGTTTGGTGATAAACGTGTGTATGGATTAGCCAGTGAACTCTGAATCCAATTTTAAGATTTTTAGAGTCGGCGAGAAAATCTCTGCACCCAAAAAAACTGTACTATTATACGGCGACAATTCCGAAATTTCTCGGCACCAGACACTTTCTCCGATTCGAAATTTCTGTCGCCAGAATTATTTTTTTGTGCAAATGGCGCTGTTGGCGATGCCCAGCGGGAACCCTGGTCCGGCAGGATAATGAGGAGTCTCGGGCTCCCGGACTCCCGTTAGTGTCGAACCCTGGCTGAGGAGGGGTTCTTGGGTGCCAACAAGGCTGCATACCTGATCCCTAACATGTTCATTAGTTTTTCTCTCCAAGTAAGAGATGCCAAGTAGCTTCCTCATGCATTTCATCTCAAAAGACTGTATTTGTCTTTCTGTCTCTGCCAGTATAGTCCATGCTTCACACCCATATAAGAGGGTGGATAAGACCAGGGACTTGTAGAGCTTTAACTTGGTTTTGAAGCTGATGTTGCTCTTCCATATCTTCTGTAGGCTGGCAAAGACTGATGTTGCTGTCCCAAGGCGTATGAGAATTTCGGCTGTGCATGTGCCGTCACTAGAGAGGGTTGCCCCTAAGTACTTGAATCGTGTTACTTCCTCTAGTGGTTCTCCATACATCGTGATGTTAGCATGTGTGCCTTCTATACTGTTAACCATGACCTTTGACTTTTCTTTGCTGACTTCCATTTCGTAAGCACTGTCAGCCAAACTGTCCGTCAGGGCTTGGAGTTCTCCATTACTTCCTCCCATTAGATCGATGTCGTCTGCAAATCTCAGATTACAGACAGGCCTGCCACCAATGGAGATGGAGGGTACATGATCATGGAGGGTCATCTGCATAATTCTCTCAAGAAAGAGATTAAACAGGACCGGAGAGAGAAGACATCCTTGTCTGACTCCAATTGTTGTTCGAAAGAACTCCCCGAGTTGGTTGTTCAATATCACCGCACTGCTTGAGTGTTCATAGAGGGCCTGGGTGAGTTGGACAAGTCCTTCCTCTATGTTGAAGCCTCTAAGTACACTCCACAGACCTTCATGCCACACTCTGTCAAAAGCTTTCTTGAAGTCTATGAAGTTGTGGAACAGATCGCATTGGTGTTGTAGGTGTTTCTCAATAATGAGCCTGCAGTTGAAAATCTGTTTCACGGTACTTCTCCCTGCTCTAAAGCCAGCCTGTTCCTCAGATAGTACTTCTTCAGCTTTAGGCCGCAATCTGTTCAGAATGATCCTGAGCATAACCTTGCTGGGGTGGCTGATCAGGCTTATGGTCCTGTAATTCTGGCATTGTCTGAGATTCCCCTTTTTGGGTAGGGGTATCACAAGTGATCGTGTCCACTCTTCTGGCTATTTCCTTTGATCCCAGATCTTCTGACAAAGAACAGTGAGGGCTTTTAAAGAACTATAACCTCCACCTTTCAAGAGTTTCGAGGGGATGTTGTCCTCTCCTGGCGATTTCCCTGGCTTAAGGCTCTTAACTGCTGCCTCTCAACCTCAGCCTTCAGTACCGGTGGGCTTTCAATGTCTTCCCTTGGAGCTTGGCAGTTCTCCAGTAAGGAAGTGTCTGGGTGGATTCACTGGATTGTGTGGTTGTATAGGCCACTGCAGTACTCTGTCCATCTCTCCAAGACCTTATCACTCTCTGTCAGCAAGTTGCCGTCGTTGTCATCGATGACTGTTGCACGTGGTTTGCTGGTTTTAGTGATGGCTTTGAGTGTGTTGTAAGCTTCTCTGCTGTTACCCTTCTCCATGTATTTGTCAATGGCAGAGCACTGCATGTCTATGGGAGGCTATCATTACACCGAGCTATGTAGTGGGCAGGGAAGACTGACGCAATCTGCTTCCTTTTCACCACATGCATGGCTAGCCAGAGACGCATCAATAGACCATTTAACACACAGTATATCCAGTATCTATGTAAAAAATAACTTTTATTCACATAGAAATTTGTAATTGACTCGAAGATGCTTAGGTGTTCGAAAAATGGTTGTACCGGGATAATTTGTAACAATTGGAAACTATGTATACTTTTTAATGTTCATTGACCTGTTATTAACCTATTTTAGCGACTTTAAGTGGACAAAAAATTGGTAAATTCTCATTGGATACAAGAATATCGACATATTAGGATAAGTTAAACTGGGCATACATCTTGACCAACATATCTACATAATTATGTATATTGTTTAAATTGAGTTGACAGCATTTAAAATGATACTAAATTGTACTAACATTTAACATTGAAGAGCAACTGGTTTAAAACGTAATCATGATACGTCGGGTTACCCGGCGCTGATATGACACCAAACTGTTTGCAAAGTATTTAAAAAGAACATACTTACTCCATCCAATAATATGCATTCTTCTATCTTAATGAACGTCTAAAGCATTTTTGCCATTCATTATTATACAAACTGTCAAATTCTTCAACCATCGCCAGGTGAATCGTTCATATACATGTACATCAAAAGCTTCTGCCGATTTAATATCGTTAAAACATAAAGGATTATCATTATGTACTTGTCTTTCATTTTCAGATCCAGGTCGATATGATTTACCAGCTGGTCTTTGTTCTTTCAATACAGATAATGCAGCTTGCCATGAAGCTGATTCATGCACTCATACATCTGAGGTAAACACAGGGCTCCAGATAAGAGGGGGTAAACTGAACAAATCCAACATTTTTTCACTCATTTCAGCACCAAATCCTATGTTGTTACTACTCATTAGAATCGTCTCAAAGAGACAATTCTAATGAGTAGTGACATCATAGGGTTTAATGCAGAAATAAAGATTTTAGTTTTTGAAATACTCCCCTTATCTGGAGCCCTGAATCCAAAAACACCAAATAAATTTATGTGTACTTAACCAAATATCCCATAAATACACCTTTTTAGGCCTTTCATTTATTCCGCCACAAAAGAAAATAGTTCAACTTTATACAGTCATGAATACGCACAATAAAGAAATACTTTCTATATCCTAGCAGATGGTAGCTTAAAGCAGAATGTGCCATAAAGCACTCTGCTTTACTTTCAACCTGATTTAAGTGGTCACTTGTTTTCATAACTAGAAACAGGCTATAATGTGGAAAGGGTTAATCCAAAGAGGAACAGTATTGGACATCTATTATGGTTAATCACTAGATATCCTCATTTGTCATTTTGGTATAAATGTAAACTATACATTACAGTCAGTCATATGTAACCCTTTCCTGTACATAAGCGCCATAGGACGCCTCTACCTGTTCCTCCCAAAAGTGCCAAAACCAATATCCCTTGATGGTGATGGAATATATTAAAGCAATTACTAGTAAAAAGCTCCAATATAAATTCAAAATTGCCACTGGGTCAAAATATTGAACAAACATTTGATAATTGATGCAATAAGTTTCAGTTTGTACAGATACCAGGGGCCCGTTTCATAAAACTTCTTACGACAAATGTTGTCGTAAGTCAAATATTTAAAATACTATTAATTTCTTATTTCTCCATCTAATCCTGTCTTGTGACATGTTTTTGGAATCGTCTTGAAAAGAGGATTCCAAAAAGATTTCACAAGACAGGATTAGATAGAGAAATAAATAATAATTGAGACTTTTATAATCTGACTTACGACAACATTTGTCGTACGAAGTTTTATGAAACGGGGCCCTGGGGTATACAGAGAGAATATTTTTTTTTATATCATAAATGGAAACTACAGTAAAACTTCGCTATTACGGGCACTAAAACGAAAGTTAATTGATTGTATAATAGAGAGGTGACAGCTTAAAGCAAGGTGACAGTGAAACAGAAAGCTCCTAAAGGAGATTTCTGTTTCACAGCCACCTTGCTTTAAGCGGTCACCTACCGTAAACACCCTAATAATTAACATAATTTAGTGGTCGTAATAGAGAGGTTTTGCTGTACATTTTATTTACTTTTACATTATCCAGGAATTGGCTGAAGAAATTGCATACAGAAATATGGTTCCCATGGCAACTGGAGATGATGACATTGACAAACCTCTTGGTGAGTTTATGGTTAACTGTTTACTCCATAGATACACTTTTTTACGCATTAAATATTCCTCCACTGAAGAAAATAGTTCAATTTTATACAGTATTTACTGTACATAATGAATTTGCAACTTAAATATTTCCAAAATCCTAGCAGATGGTAGCTTAAAGCTCAGAAAGTAAAGCAGAATGTGCCTTAAGGTGCATATTGCTTTACTTTTAACCTGCTTTAAGCTACCATTAGTCCGGTTGCCAAACCCCTGATTTTTCGATAAGCGTGTTTTGCGGGCCGTACAAAGTTTTTTTGCTGTTTCTATACCTCTGAGGTGTGCTCTTTAAGAATCTGAATGATGCCACTCTGGCACCTTTGGGCAATCCGCACAATATGCAAATTAAGGCCGCCATTACTGAAAATATTGTTTTCGTCAATATCTCAGAAACTATGCATGGTATCAACATAATTGTGGTGTCTATTCCAATGTTTTGAGGGGTAAAGAATCAGATAAAGCTATTTTAGTAACGATCACAGCAATATTTTGTGCTGAAAAGGCATAATTAGGCAGCCATTACTGAAAATATCGTTTTCGTTATTATCTCAGTGCACGTGCATGGTAGCAAACTAATGTTGGTGTCCATCTCCATGTTTTGAGGGGTAAAGACTCAGATTTAGCCATTTTAGTAAAGATCACACCAATATTTTGTGCTGAATGGGCATATTGAGGCAGCCATTACTGAAAATCTCGTTTCCGTTATTATCTCAGTGCTCGTGCATGGTAGCAAACTAATGTTGGTGTCCATCTCCATGATTTGAGGGGTAAAGAATCAGATTAAGCCATTTTAGTAAAGATCACACCAACAATGTGTGCTTAATAGGCATATTTATGCAGCCATTACTAAAAATCTCATTTTTGTCAGAATCCCAAAATTATTTTAGTTTCAATCCCCATGTTGCGAGAGGTTAAGAATCAGATTAACCCCTTACTGATGAAAGAAATTGTTGTCTGCTAAAATTTTGTCTGTTTCAATCTTCTTCAAAGTCGCCCAAAATTGGTGAAGCTTTTCTGCAAAATATGCAAAAGAAGGACCGCCATTATTGATGCGACGGTCAAGTCTACGTTCTCTTTGTGTCGTCTGTCTGGTGTGTGTTCATCCTTTATATAAGAGCATTAAAAGAATGGTCATACCTCAGCTGGCTTAAGAATTCTTAGGTTCATTTTTTGACAGTATAGATACATTCTAAGTTCCTTTTCAATAGTGTAACGACCGCAAAATTAGGATGATGCTGACAGTGATATTTACTCTTGAATTTAATTAGTCCTTACGGTAGCCGACAACAATGTTAAGTCGTACTTTATCCCTAACCAAACATAATAAAAGACTGATACACGCACAAACACCGCGGCAGACGTTGTCCAGTAGTAGCACACTCGACCACGATGCCAAGGGTTGTGAGTTTGATCCCCCGCTGGACCAAGTCCTTCGGATGAGACTTAACACTAGGCATATAAAAAACCAGAGAACCCTATCGAAAGTAAAAGTAAGACATCGCGCCCAGGTTTCTGTATCCGCTGCCCTCTCTTTTGGATGTCCAATTAGCCCATATATTGCAGAAAAGGATGTTTACAAACAAATAAACAAAAATTCGGTCAGTTGTTGCTTTGCTGTCAAAGGAGGCACACAGAAATATAGCTCTAGATTTTAGGCCGTTGGTTTAGACAGTATACTTGTACTTTGAAGTAGTGCAGAGTATCAAGGTGAAAGTCAGAAATATATATAGTTCTGTTAGTGTAGCTTAGCTGAGTCCGAGAAGTGAAACCTCCAAACCGTGACTGGGTGCTTGTAGGCCATACACATCGCCCGTGCTCGTCTGAATTGCCGGACCATAGACAAAGAAGGCACTGAGCATCATACACTCAGGAAAGTCCATCAATAGTCAATTATCAAATTGTTGATGATCAGCCGTTGATCTTCATAAGAGCTGAGCTATTTGAGTATATCTCATCAACTACAGTAGCTGGGCACCTATGGCTCAGCTGTAGGGTCTCCTTTGTTTTATAGGTGAGGGGATCGACGACCCATACCTGATCCATACAGGCAGGAACACACGCTGCACAACTCCTCAGGTTAAGAATTCAGAGATGATAGAAATACTGGATGGCTGTGCTATCATTTGGGTTATAAACGAGTCTAATCAAAGAACTGTAAATGGCTTCATGATGGATGTTATGAAGAGGGTGGCAAGCTATGAGCCACTCGATCGCTACTTCAACTTCAGGATTAAAAGTTGAATGTGGGCAGCTCGAGCTGGTGACGAGGCCATACGACGACAAAAACTGCAGTTACATACTCCAATGCCGCTCCAGAAGGTTTTCCATACAGCAACTGAGAATAAGGTACATGTCATAGTTCTGATGTGTTAGAGTTTGATCCAGAAAGCCGAATGGACATAGTCTGGCCATTACCTCTACTTACACTGTACTAGTATTCAGGATGACATTGTCTTCCGCAAGAAAGATACCATGACCCGCCATGAAGAAGTGTGTGTAATTACCATACAGTAGATGGTTAAGGCAGCTGAAAGTGGCGTAAAAAGAATCAAACATTGTTTGTGAGGACATTGACGTATTCGACCTCCTGCTGCACTTCTACGCAAAGTTGAATCTGGCCTGTCGTTTAACCTTGGAAGGACCACATGCTTAACAAACTACTATAGACATTGCCGCAACTTCAAGTGAACATGAACACTTGTTTTCACATCTGCCAGTCGCCCATGTCCTCTCAGGCTGTGTCACTGTAGGTCAGTGCTTCAGAGTAGAAAAATGCATTGTCATCAAAGTCCTAAAGATCGGTGTGGTACTGGACAAAGTGGGTGAATTATCTTATGCTTTAGGCGACATCGTTTGAGAAGCGACAGGATTTATGGCTGCCTTTTACAGGGTTTGAAGCTTGGTGACATCGAACATGTCTGAAGTTTGAGGAGAAGTCTGGTTGCAAAGAATTGGTAGAAAATATGTTAAAAATGCCCCACTGCTTAAGTCACTTTCACCTTCTAAAGAGGCATTCAAAGCGAACGTAAAACATCCAGACTGCCATTTGGAAATCAGCTCCCAAATCAGAACCTGCATCATTAGATCTTGTCGAGTTTGGGTGGAAACTTGATGAACACACTAGATAATTGATACCAGATGTATTGCAAGCAAACGTTACTATTGCTCCACATGAGGTGCTGGAAATGATAAGGTGTGGTTGTGCTACGTATACACTCTGTCCGACAGCAATGTGTCTGTAATATACGACTCGCTTGCCATGCGCAATATTTTGTGGCTGCCACGGAGAAGCACCCTGCCAGAAAAAAACACGTCCGACGGGTCGTTGACAGTGACAATGTTGTTAAAAATGACTGGTTTGAGGACAGTAATGGCAATCTACATCATTATAAGTAAAAGGAATGCTTTGTAACTTGGATGTACAGTGAAGTGAATTGTTGTCTATTTTGCAAAACATGTTGGTGTGATCAATACTGAAATGGTTTAATCTGCTTCTTTTCCCTACCGGTGGTAGTAATCCAGTGGTAACTCGTTGGACTACAGTACCAGGGTTCGTGAGTTCGATCCCCCGCCGGACTAGCGGCCTGACTAGGGGATTTTTCCGAATACCCGATGATGTACAGGAATATGCTTGAGCAAGATATGTACCGCGAATAGCTCCTCTCTACCCAGGGGTTAAAATAGGTACCTGCGAAGGGTCTGAACCGGTACTGCGGCTGCTTATGCGCCATATGTTAGCAGTGCTCAATATTGTAGGCAAGATGGCTCAATGATCAGGGGAGTAAATGTACAGTCGGCTGAGCGGTCATTCGGACTGAAAGTAGACTTATAATTGATACTTTTTTTTACTTTTACAAACATGAGTACATACTCCAGAATTATGTAAATGCATGTATCATAGTTCCTGAGGTATTGCCGAAAATGAGATTTTCAGTACTGGCTGACTAAACATGCTTATTCAGAAAAAACTAATTGTGTGATCTTTAGTGAAATGGCTTCAACTGATTAGTTACCCCTAAAACATGTGTTTATACGCCAGAATCACTTTGATATAATGTGTCGTAGATGCTGAGATATTGACGAAAACAAGATTTTCGGTAATGGCTGCCGAAATATGGATATTTATCACAACCTTATAAATATATTTGTGGGATCAATACTAAAATAGTTTTATCTGATTTTCTACCCCTCAAAATATGGGGATAAACACCAAAATTATTCTGAAACCATATGTAGTTACTGAGATATTGATGAAAACGAGATTTTCAGTAATGGCTGCCTAAATATGCCCATTCAGCACAAAATATTGGTGTGACCTTTACTAAAATGGTTAAATCTTATTCTTTATCCCTCAAAACATGGAGATAGACACCAACATGATTTTGATACCATGCACAGGTATTGAGATATTGACGAAAACGAGATTTTCAGTAATGGCTGCCTAATTATGCCTATTCAGCACAAAATATCGCTGTGATCTTTACTAAAATGGCTTTTTCTGATTCCTTACCCCTCAAAACATTGGGATAAACACCAAAATTATGTTTATACCATGCATAGTTTCTGAGATATTGACGAAAACAAGATTTTCAGTAATGGCGGCCTTAATTTGCATATTGTGCGGATTGCCCAATGATGCCAGAGTGGCATCATTCAGATTCTTAAAGAGCACACCTCAGAGGTATAGAAACAGCAAAAAAACTTTGTACGGCCCGCAAAACACGCTTATCGGTCTCTGCCACCGGACTACATCTGCTAGTCTTCAAATCAAGTAACAGTTATGTCTTTCCCCCCATAACTTGTTTTCAGTACCTGAGACAGGTGGTAGCTTAAAGCAAGCATAAAGTGAAGCAAAAATCTCATATAGGCGGTTTCTGCTTTACTATCATCCTGTTTTAAACATCCATCTGTCAGAATGCAGGAGTATTTTTCAATAGCTCTTTCTCAGTACAGGGTAGAAGCATGAACAGGTATTTTTAATAGGAGTAGATGATTCTAAGGGGGGAAAGGGTTTAAAGTTTCTTTCACTGGTGCTTTACAGAGCCTTCACCATTTCCCTATATGTAAGTGCCGCAAGACACATTTACTCACCAATGTAGTTGTAGTCTTGTAGAAAAGTGGTAGTTTAACCCTTTACACCACAGAAATGTGGAGCACCCCCCACCTACCCGTCCACATACATGTCACAACTGCATATTAATTTATGGTATTGAATATATTTTCCACCCTTAAAGTTAAACAAGATAAATGTAAAGCAAATAGCTCCCAATTACATTTTTCTAGTATCCTGTCTTTAACCCATTGCCCCATAGAAGCGCCTTTTAGCGAATATGATTTATTCCTCTGCTAGAGAAAATAGTTTCAATTTAATCAGTCATGAATATATATTATAGGGAATATTTTCTATATTCAATCACATGATAGCTTAAAACAGGCTGAAAGTAAAGCAGAATGTTTAAGGCGCATTCTGCTTTACTTTCAACCTGTTGTAGTCCCCTATCTTCAATGCTTGAAATAGGCTATCAGGTAAAGGATTAATAGAGTTTGAAATAGGTGTTTTTGCACTATTTTCTATGGAGGAAAGGTTAAATTTAAACAGATGATAGCATATCCAAAAGCCTCTAATGGCTCTAATTGACATAAAAACCTCTTAAATAGTCAAAAGAAGACCACACTAAATTGGAAACTGGAATTGTTCATTTGATGTTTCAGGGAGAAAAAGGTTCATTTGCTATGTTATGGTGTGTCTCTATTTCAGCCCTTGGTCTGGTGATGCTGAATTTAGGCAACACAGATGGAGCTATACGGACCTATGATAATCTCATTAGTCAGAGGCCAAACTCTGTAGCAGGCTACCTGATGAGAGGCATTGCCTATACAAGAAAAGGCTTAAAGGTAATGGTTGTGTAACGTACGTGGTACGTTGGTATATGCAAATGAGGCTTCCCAAACCGTTGTATGTTGGGAAGTGAGTCAAATATATAGCGCAACAAACATCTCTTGGTGTGAGCTTAAGCTTTGCAACGACCGGGTTTGTTGTTACTGTGTCACTCGGTTTTTGGTGAGTACTTAATCTGATCTTTATGCTGTTTAAACATAACACAATGTATTATAGATAATACAAAGACAAAATTGATCACATGTGCTACCTCACCCACAATTCTACTAAGACAAGTAGATTGGGTTTAGATACTGAAAAGCCTCAAGTGTTACACTTTCACCATTTGTAACGTGCAAACCGAGTGACCCAGCAACAACAAAACCCGTCGGTGCAAAGCTTAAGCTCACACCAAGAGATATTTGTTGCGCTATATATTTGACTCACTTCCCAACATACAACGGTTTGGGAAGCCTCATTTGCAGAATTTGGAAATTCATAGGCAGGTGGCTTCAGGATGAAATGTAATGCAGAATGCCTCTGTAGGAACGTCTGTATTACTTTTGTCTTCAGTTAAGCTGTGGTGTTTCTTAAGATCAAAAGCAAAAAAGTAATTTGAATGTTTTCTTAAAAAATGTTTTACTGTATACTGATAAGTTATTTATAAATTCACTTGCTTTTAGCGTCTAGAAAATTTTAATCCTTTACTCCATAGATACACATTTAATTCATTCCTCCACAGTAGAAAATGGTAAAAATTGATACCATATTCTGGCAGATGGTAGCTTAAAGTAGGCTGAAAGTATAGAAGAATGCACCTTAAGGTGCATTCTGCTTTACTTTCAACCTACTTTAAGTGGTCACCTGTTTTCAAAATGAAGAGACAGCATATGGGGTAATAGATTAAACAGTCTGTATTCTACAAAAATATGATTTCAAAAAAGTGATTTTATATCATATTGTTTAAATGTAAATTTTGTATTTGTGTATCAGGAGCCCAATATGCTGAACAGAGCGATTGAAGATTTTGATGAGGTGTTGGAGAGAGACAGTAAACTCCTTCAAGCTTATGAGAGAAGAGCTGAGGTAAGAAATAGTGTGGTCAGTGAAGGAACAGTGTCATCTTCTTAAGGTAGTTTGACCCTTTTCTTCATAGCTATTAAGGTCATTCGGTTATTCAAAGGATATTGCATTTAAGGTAGTTTTGTGTTTAACCCGTTAATCAATAAATACAGCTTTGTACACCTTTAATATGTTCCTCTACTGAAGAAAATAGTACATTGTACCCTTTATACAGGATATGCACCATAAGATTGTAGCTTAAAGCAGGTTGAAAGTAGAGCAGAAAGAGATATAAGATGCATTTTGCTTTACTGCCAACCTGCTTTAAGCGGCAACATGTCTTCAATACTAGAAACAGGTCATAGGGTAAAGGGTTAAATTACTAACTGGATAAAAGACAATGAGAAATTCCACAATTTAGTGGATTATTTAATAGAGGTGTCTTATAGTGCTTGGGAGAAGAAAGGATAAAAACATACTACGATGCTTCTAAAGAGGAAAGATTTTATCAGGTAATTGCAGCTTAACCCTTTACCCCATAGAAGCAACTTTTAGCGAATCTGATTTATTCCTCCGCTGAAGAAAATAGTTCCAATTTAATCAGTCATGAATATATATTATAGGGAAAATTTTCAATATATTCTAGCACACATAGCTTAAAGCAGGCTGAAAGTAAAGCAGAATGCGCCTAAAGCGCATTCTGCTTTACTTTCAACCTGCTTTAAGTAGTAACCTATTTTCAATTCTAGAAATAGGCTATCAGGTAAAGGGTTAAAAGTGAGATATCAGGCAGTGTATGTGATGCATGTATTATAATGGTGTATTCCAAACATATGTAGGCGATTTTATGATGTTTGGAAATCTGTTTTCACGTCAGTTACAGTGTTACCATAATGACGATGTTTTATTTTGCCAGGCATACATAGCAGGTGGGCAGTTCCAAAAGGCTGTGGAAGATCTAACTAAGGCTATAGCAATACAACCATCAAACAAGGCACTGTTTGCTAGAGGAGTAGTGCAGTTGTTGATAGAGGTACGGTCCCTTAGGGAAACTCAGATGATTAAGCTATTTAACCCTTTGAACCATAGTCACGCAAATATGTGTCTTTTGCCAATAGTGTACCAGTGAAGAGTACACTTATCATATGTAAACAGTGAAGAACCAGATCAGAGGGCTCCTTAAGGAGCCCTCTGATCTGGGTCTTCACTGTTTGCCATATTGGAATATATTGACAAAAATAACCATACATAGTCAAAAAATGGACTAGATTTAATTGGAAACTGGAATTGTCTATTTGAAGTTTCAGGGAGAAAAGGGTTAACCCTTTACCCCAATACTCTGTTTTCAGAACTGAGGACTAATTGTTGCTTAAGGCAGTCATGAAATTGTATCATAAAATACTATCTACATTCTCGCAGATGGTTGCATAAAGCAGGCTGAAAATAAAGCAGGTGTGCCTTTATAATGCATTCTGCTATACTTTCAACATGCTTTTAGTGGTCACCTGGTTTCAAATCAAGAAACAGGCTATGGAAAGCCGGATTGCCAGTTTCTGGTCAGATATGACTCATTTTGCAAAATTAGTTTTGACCATCTAAAATACAGTAAAACCTCAATATTTCCCTGATTGAATTTTTTCTAAATTTAGCTTTGTCTGCTCCTTTACTTTAGCCGGTCTTGTTTAATCATTAAAAAGTTAATGCTACTGCACATGGACATTCTATCTCGGACGTACCCACAATCTTCATTTAAGTGGCCATTTCCTTCTTTATTGTATCTCTTTTATGTGGTTAAAATGTTTGTGGTTAGCCACATAAATGAAGTCTAACTTTGTTATAGAATGATCTGGAGGCTAACCCTACCCCTAACCCTATGTCCCACAACTGGCCAGGTTAATGTCACAAGAAAACGCCAGTTTAATGTTACAAGAAACTGCCAGGTTAATGTTTTTCAATTATGTTTCTGGTTATGGAAGCCAATTTTAGCCACGCAACTATCAATATGTGAGCATGTATTAGCACAATAATCTGCCAAAGTACCAGAGAAAATCCAAAACGTTTCCCGTATTTAGTGAATATTGTAACACCCTGACAATCTTTTCTGTTTCTAATTTTAGGATTTTATATCAGCTGAGGAAGATTTTAAAAAGAATTTAGAAAAGAGTGAGGACGACCTACAGAGTATGTTTCACCTGGGTTTGTCCCAGTACTATAGAGGTAGAGTCCGGGTAAGTGATGATATTCACATTTCTCACAGAAACGCCTTTTTGTGCTTTCACAATGCCTTAACTCTTTCAGGATAAAAATTATCGTGAGGTTTTTACCCCTTCACCGTTTCATTGTAGTCTGCTTCAATATAGGTGTCTTCAATATCGTTTCAAAGTTAAAAAATAAGTCAGTATGACTGTAGAAATTTCAAAACGAATGTCAAACAGTTTGGATCCTGATCAGACACCGCGTAACGCGGCGTCTGATCAGGATCCAAACTGTTTGCAAACACGCTTTTAAGCATCATTGAGAGCATAAGGGTTAATCAAGAGTCACAGGAACTTGTTTTGCATCCTGATAGGTAGCATGCTTAACCTTTATGCCATAAATACACCTTTCAGTCAGTTTTATATGATCTGTCTGCACTCTTGAGGAAAAATTTCCATATTTTATATGCCAATAATATAGTCTATATGATAGATGTACGTAATGGGCAGAGTTTTATGTATGAATATACAGTGGGAGAAAGGTTAAATAGTTTAAGTTGAATATTTTGAAATTGTGAAAGAGATTTTTTAAATTATTAGTTGCTCTGTAAAATTTATTAAAAATGGGACTGCTAAAATTATCCTAAAATTTGAAGTAATTGCTTTATAGCACAGTTATTTGTCCAAAAGGTGCAAACTGAATGTCCAAAAGTGTAGACCCTAATCAGACTGCACCTTCAGGGGTATTCTGATCAGGGTCTTAACTGTTTGCTCAGGCCTGGCTGCCCCAATACTTTGGATAGTTACTGTACATATTTATCTCTGTAGTTACCAAAACATGTTTCGTTATAGGTACATTTGATACTATTTTGTAGGGAGCAATAGAAGTGTTTAAAGAAGTGCTGAAGAAAGCTCCGGATCATTTAGATGCTTGTACTAGTCTTGGTCAAGCACTCAGGTAAATCAAATTATAAATCTTTAATCATAGGCAAATGTTCAGGTCATGTAGGCAACACCCAAGGAGATTATCAAAATGTGAAAATTTTGAGATTTTACCAAATTTTCAAATCCATTGGATGCTACATTTTCATGTTCATAGAGATGATATAATGGGTACATCTGAACATTGAAAGGTAAAACATTGTTTTCACCAACAAATAACATCTCTACGAACATAACAGTGTAGAATTCAATGGATTTGAAAATTTTGGTGAATTCTCAGAAATTTAACATTTTGATTATTTCCTTGGGTTTCACCTACAGAACCTAAACAAGTCTACAAATTATCAGAATCTGTAAAGTAAACCTTAGGCCAAAACATCTCCAAATTTGAAAGAAATCGAACCAAAATGTGTGAAGTTATGTGATGAGAAGTGATAGGATCAATGCATTGGTGCCTATGGAGATTTTACCCTTGGTGCTTAGCAAACTTTGAGTAGTATAGTTCCAATTTATATGGTCATAAATTTGAACCATAATATGTATTTTCTTTATCTTAGCATATGCTTAAAGCAGGCTGACAGTAAATCAGAATGCATATTAAGGCACATTCTGCTTTACTTTCAACCTGCCTTAAGTGGTCAGTTGCCTTCAAAACTAGAAACAGACTATAGAGTAAAGGGTTCAAGTCAACACATAAAGTTATGTATGGTCATAACTTATAAGATCTGTTTCCATTTCAGGGAGGTTGGTAACCTGCGTGCATCTAGAAGTAAGTTTAACCAGTCATTAACTATTAACCCATACCATGTGCTGACCCTGCAGTTACAAGGTGATTTACTCTACCACAGTGGGGAACCAGCTAAAGCCCTTAATAACTTTCAGGTGAGTGCTCTGAACATGTACCTCAAAAATAACTTAACTTATCTTTACTCATTCGCTCATTGTTTATCAACAGGGTTTGGTAAGACAGGTGGTTCCTTAAAGCAGGAGGAATTTGATGCTGATATCTCCCTTAATATCCCTTTCCCCCATAGAAGCGCCTTTAATTTATTCCTGCAATGAAGAAAAATAATTCGAATTTATACACTAATAAACATGTGCCAAAAGAAATGTATTCTATATCCTAGCATATGGTAGCTGAAAGCAGGTTGAAAGCAAAGCAAAATGCACCTTAATGCGCATTCTGATTTACTTTCAACCTGCTTTAAGTGCTCACCTGTCTTCAAAACTAGAAACAGGCTATGGGGTAAAGGGATATAGAGATTTCTGCTTTAAGTTCAACCTGCTTTTGTAGAAATGTTTGCTATGGAGAGTACAAAGTATAAGGAGATAGGTAAAGTTGTTAAAAGTCGTTACTTTCAGGGAGAGGATAAAACCTTAAGTCAAAACAGGTTGTAATGTACACACTTTCATTTTCACTTATTTCTAAATTCAAACACAAAAAATACAAACTATTACTCCTTATGTAGATATATACTATTTACTATATTGAGTGTAAAGTTATAGCAGTTTTGTTGTATTGTAACAGAAATGTTTGGATGAGGATCCGCGCAACATTAACTGTGGTTACATGAAGGCTCTCTCATCAGTGGCTATGGGCAAGTTCTATGATGGGGTGAAAGCTGCAACTAAGGTAAGGCTTACAAATATGCTGTTTCTGTATAAGTATACTGTCAGTCTTGTATTAAATGACCTTTCAGTAACGTAACATTTGGACATTTGAAGGCAAGTAACACCATACCACTTGAGGCGTTATAGATCCACCAGTCCCTGCCAGCCATCTATATGATTCAATGTATTTCTCTCTGTTTGTTACGATTTAGGTTGTAAAGATAATCCATATGTAGCTAAGCTATTTTTTGGTGCCTTGCCTTTAGCGTAATGAAATAAATAGGTGAAAATATGTATCTATAGAGAAAAAGGTTAATTATTGGCACTTATTTGCAGGTTATGGTACAGAATGCTCCAGTATTCAAGGCCAGCCCAGAATTTTTAAAGTCTCATTATCTGAGAGGTATTGTATATACAGTAAAACCTCTCTATTACGACCATTATAATTTGTTAATTATTAGGAATTTAAAACAGGTGACTGCTTAAAGCAAGGTGACAGTTAAACAGAAAGCTCCTTTAGGAGCTTTCTGTTTCACTGCCACCTTGCTTTAAGCTGTCACCTGTCTTTTATACAATTAATTAGCCTTCGTTTTAGTGGTCGTAATAGAGAGGTTTTACTACATAGGTGTTTTTCAGAAAAATGAAATAAAACTAAATCTCATGTACAACATCTTCAGTCATTTCTACAGTGCTCCCATGGTACAACAACACCCAATGGGAGACAAAGAATGTGTGTGTTGTTCGGAGGTTTTTGTTATAGGCAGGCAAAATTAATACCATGAGATTACATTTGCAAACAGTTTGAACCCAGATCAGATGCTGCATAACACATCATTTTAATCTTGATTCAAAATGTTTGTCACTTGTCTTTATGGGTTTTTTTTGGTCAAAATGTCTTGTACTGTACTAAGTCATCTCATTTTATGCATACATCTTATAAAAATGATATTTGATTTACTTAATTTCTTTTAATTTGGCAGTAAGAAAAATTATTTTGATGATCATCATATAAACTTGAGATCTCTAGAAATCATGACTAAGGTTGTGATTTGTTGTAGCTGAATTTTAATGGTATGTTTGGAAAGATGCCATGCTGTGGAGTAGTATGGATACCTCTAACGACAGGTATATGCTCAATGCAGAAAAAAGAAAAGCTTACAACTTCTGTAGGACCTTTCTACTTGACTATTGTTCTGCATTTAGCTGCAATCTATAGCCACATTAGTCAAAAATTAGTTTCTAGTTTGCAAAACAGGGGACTACTTAGAGCAGAATGAAAATAAAGCAGAATGCTCCTTAAGGGGCATTCTGCTTTTTTTCAGCCTGCTTAACTCTTTAAACCCTAGTCATGCCAATATGCGTCATTTGCAAACAGCGTACATGTGAGGAGTATACTTGTCCTTTGCAAACAGTGTAGACCCTGATCAGAGGACTCCTTAAGGAGCCCTCTGATCAGGGTCTACAGTGTTTTCTCATTTTGACATATATTGTAAAAATCAACCCTAAACAGTAAAAATGGACTAAGACTAAACTGAAAACTTGAATTGTCCATTTCAGGTTTCAGGGAGGAAAGCCTTTAAGGGTTGAGGCTACTATTGACTTGAATATTGAAAATACTTCTTAACTCAGTACTCCATAGCCTGTTTCTAGTTTTAAAGATTGGTGACCACTTAAAGCAGGTTGAAAGTAAAGCAGAATTAGCCTTAAGGTGCAGTCTGCTTTACTTTCAGTCTGCTTTAAACTATCATTTGCTTAGGATATAGAAAATATTTCTGACGGCAATGATGACGGGCGAGACGTTGTAGTGGCGGTACAGTTGTTTTCATAAAAGAATCATGGACACGGTGATATGGTTGAAATTAGATAAGCAGTTTTTTAATTTTGAAAATGATGTTTATTTAGCAGGAATTTATATTTGGGTTGAGAATTCACCAGCTTATGATGTACATGACATTGATTTGTTTCAACTTATACAGAATGACATTAACTGTTACGAGTCCGCAGGTAGTGTACTGCTGTGTGGTGACTGGAATGCACGTGTTGGCAATGGATCTCGACCTGACTATATTGTTTGCGATTCCAAGTCTGATATTATTGATTATGATGACTATACCCCTGATGTACCGTTATCTCGTGTTTCCATGGATAAAGGTTGCAATTCGCACGGGCTAAAGCTGTTAGACTTATGCAAGTCTAGCGGCTTTAGGCTTGCGAATGGCAGGCTGTTTAAAGATAATTCGATACGTGATTACACTTATACTAGCATAAACGGTAGCAGTGTTATTGATTACTTATTGTTACGGAATAGTGATTTCGGTATCTTGTGTAATTTTGAAATAGGTAAATTTAATGAATGGTCTGACCATGCGCCTGTGTGTTTTGGGTTAAGGTGTAATACGGCGCTAAACAATGAATGTGTTGGAAAGGGAAATGTGTTTAATTTTGTTAAATGGGACCCGGATTTGAAAGACGACTTTAGGCGTCGACTTATTTCACAGTTACCTGTATTAAATAGAATTACTGATGACATGGTGTTAAATGGCAAAGAGAGTGTTAATAAAGGCATTAATGACTTTACACAGATATTAAATGAAGTAGCTAGTCCATTGTTTTTAAAACGCATGTATAAATCTCGATCGAATAGTTATATAAAGTCCTTTATTAAAAAGGCAGACTGGTTTGATAGTGAATGTTTAGAAGCTAAGCGTATTTATCAACAGTATCTGCATGTTTTTGATAAATGTAAGAATGATGCAAACAGAATTTCAATGTTGGATAAGAAAAAGATATACAAGAACTTGATTAAAAAAAAGAAAAGACGTTTTGAGCTTAATAAAATGACAGAGGTCGAAAGATTGAGACATAGAAAGCCGAGAGACTTTTGGCGGCATTTTAGTAAGCGAAATGATGAGAGCAGTGCACGGGACATATCGCTAGATGAATTCTTTGAATACTTTTCAAAACTAAATGATGATTTGCCAAATCCACATGATAGTGATTCAGAAGATTTCTTTGTGAATAATGATTTTGATTCACAAAATGTGTCTTTTGAGGAGCTTGATTCTCCGATTACACAATCTGAAATTGAAGCTGTTGTTAGAAAATTGAAAAGGAACAAGGCATATGCCGGTGATCAACTTATTAACGAGTATTTTTTGGAATCTTTTGATATTCTGTCTGCTCATTTAGTTGACATATTTAATTGTATATTTGAATCAGGTGTTTTCCCAGAGAAATGGTGTGAGGGTATTATTGTACCGTTATTTAAGAAGGGTGATAAAAGTAACGTTAATAACTACAGGGGCATTTCGTTGGTGAGCTGTTTCTCAAAGATTTTCACAGGCGTTTTAAACAATCGCATTTCATCTTGGGCTGAAAACAATGATATTCTGACAGACGCCCAATTTGGGTTTAGAAAGGGCCGCTCAACAACAGACACTTTATTTGTGTTGAATGCAACAATTCAAAAAATATTGCGTAATAAGGGGAAATTATTTTGCGCCTTTGTTGATTTGAAAAAGGCATTTGACAGTGTGTATCACCATGGTCTTTGGCTGAAATTGTTTAGGGTAGGTATTAAGGGTAAAATGTTACGGATCATTAAAGAAATGTATTCAATAGTTAAAATGTGTGTTAAACATTGAGATGATTATTCATCCTTCTACGAATGTGCGATTGGTTTAAAGCAAGGGGAGGTAATATCACCGATAATGTTTGCTCTTTATCTTAATGACCTTGAGCTGTTTCTTTCAGACAGAATAAGTAGCGGACTGACTCTTGATCAAATAAACCTTATTTTGCTTTTATTTGCGGATGATATCGTGATATTGGGGTCTGATCCAAGCGAATTGCAGAATAGTTTAGATAATTTGGAAAGGTATTGTGACAGATGGGGGTTAGAGGTCAATGTGAAGAAAACAAAGATAATGGTTTTCAGAAATAGGGGCAGAGTACCGATGGAATATGCTTGGAAATATAAAGGTCAAACAATAGAAATTGTAGATGATTTTACTTATTTAGGCGTTGTTTTTAGTTATACTGGCACATTTAACAGTTATATAAGTACATTAACAGGTAAGGGATTAAAAGCCCTTAATACATTGGTTGTAAACGTTAAAAAGTATTGCTTTAAACCAAAGACTTTTTGTCAGCTTTTCGATGCCTTCGTAGGATCCATCTTGAATTACTCATGTGAAGTGTGGGGCTGCACAAAAAGTAAACAATTGGAGAATCTGCATTTAAAATTTTGTAAGAGATTATTAGGTGTTAGAGCTTCTACACGTAACATGTGTATTTACGGTGAGTTAGGTAGGTTTCCATTGTATATCAATAGGTATAGCAGAGTAATTAAGTACTGGTGCAAACTTGTTCTAAGTGAAAATATTATTCTTCAAACATTGTTGAGTGAAATGGGTGATGATCTTAACAAGGGTAAAACCAACTGGTTAAGTGATGTTAAAAAACTTTTAGATGATTATGGTTTTTCCTATGTTTGGCTAAATCAATATACGGTGGATTTAAGTAAGTTTCATGTTGTTTTTAAAGCCAGAGTAGTGGACGTATTTAAACAGTCTTGGTGTGCTTCTATCCAAGAGTCTAACGTTTTATATACATACAAATTTTTCAAAGAAACTTTTGAACACGAACATTATCTTACTGTTTTACCAAAGAAGTACATGTATATTTTAGCTAAGTTGAGATTATCATCCCATAATTTAAGAATTGAATCCGGGCGTTACGGTGAAGGTAGAACTGAAAGAGAGGAAAGGTATTGTGTGTTTTGTTACAAGCATGACATAGAAGACAAGTTTCATTTTGTTTTAGTATGTACTCTGTATACTGACATAAGAAAAAAATATCTAAAACGTTATTTTTACCAAAACCCAAGTGCTTATAAGTATGTAGAGTTGATGAAATCAAATAGTTCCAAAACCTTACTAAATCTATCAAGGTATATCTATGAAGCTTTTGATATGAGGAAAGCTGCACTGAACTACCTTGATTGATTTGTATACAAGTCAGTGTTTTATTATCTAATCATTTACCAAAAAATTATCATTTAATATCTTTTTTTTCATGAAAATAGCAGTTAAGTTCAACCTCAAATTCTAAATTTTCGAAAATAGATCTACTATCATTTGAAATACTTTTTTTTATTATTATTATTATTATTATATGCATGTTTGTTTGGCCACTTTGGCCATCTGTAAATATGTTAACGTGTATGTTAATATGTTAAGAGTAACGAGGAATTTGTTAATTCAAGTTACTGATTGAATAAAGAATTATTATTATTATTATTATAAATTTGAACTAGTTTCTTCAGTGGAAGAATAAATTAGAGGTGTTTATGGCGTAATTGTTTATAGTGCATATTCATGATTGAAGAAAGTGGTACTATTTTCTTCAGAGGAGGAATAAAGTAAGGGCATAAAAAGGGCATGTATGTAGTAATGAATTAAGACTTATAATTCTTTTTGAGTGGCTGCCTAACTTAAAATTATGTGTAATATCATATGAAAAACTAACAATGCATTGAGTGGTTTCTATTTGTGTTTTCAGAATATGCCAGATATTTACATAACAACTTGGATCAGCCATTTGAGAAACTGAAAGTGGATTCAGATTTTACAGATGAGTTTAAAGACAGCTGGTTAAAAAATCTACCTTTTGAGTCTCAGGTATGAAACCATTTTTATTTTCCAGTATCTGATGCAGGAGCATATAGTATTTGACCTGTCCATGCGTCTGTACCAGGCTAACCAAATTTTACTGTTTTGTTTAGCATCCACACTGCTAACTAGAAGGCTTGGATCATTATACAGTCATTGCCTTAGACTATTCTCATTATCCATATCGTCTAACTTCAATTTCATAATTTGGACTTTGCCTCTGGGGGCATATGTGTTTATTCAATGCAGTGCTTTGTTTATTCTGAGAATTGTTTTAGTGTTTTGTATTTTAAAGGCTTCCATGCTGTATGATATACATAAAATGATAATGCATTAAAGTCTCGGATATGGAACAAAATATTGAGGTGACTGGATTATGCCAATGCCATGCTGAGTATTATAAAAGTCTGTGCTTAGATTGTTTGTCTGTTTCTCTCATTTTTGTCTCGCCGCAACACTCTCTGTCTCTGGCCATGTAGTATGTTAGCTATTTACTAATGTTAGTTAATTATGCCCTGAATTTATTCATCCACTAAAGAAAAAAGTTTCTCTTTATACAGTCATGAAAATCCAGATGGTAGCTTAAAGCAGGCTGAAAGTAAGTCTTAAGTCTATGGGTAAATGAGTTAAAACCATGACTAATAAATGTTTTTAGTAAAATTGAAAAAACTTTCAATGTCGCCATTGTCCTTGTGTCTTATTTGACACTTATCTTTTTACTTGCAGGGAAGTTATAAAGAGCAGCCAGGAATACAACCACATATCAGGCAGGTAGCTTAGGCATTGTTAGTACATGTTTATGGAAATCTACCTAGTTTCATGTGATAACCTATTTGCTTTTACACTGTTTACGGAAAGATTAATACAAATCAAATGTGTTAACATGCTGTCAAGTGATGCATGTTGAAACTAAACATGGCCACATCTTATGTGCATCATATCATGCTAATTTTCCCTTTCTCTTATCATAGAGTTTAAACGAGTAGTAAGGTTGTTTATATTTGAAGTGCTTATCATATCTGGGCTCTGTAAAATGTGGGATGTATATCATATTACTGAATATTTATCTCTAATTATTATATTCATACAAAATTGAGTTGCACTCTACATAGCCATATAGTTTTGGGTAGAGTTGAAACTTGAAAAGAAATTTTCAGTCACAAATAAAATAATTTGACAATATCAGAAAGTTGTCTATTGAATTGTATTCATTATAATGAAATGAGTTTGATGCTCACTGCATTTTTATGGGACCATAATTAAAGTGATTGACCTGTCTGTCCATTCATATGTTCATCCTTTACTATGCAGTAGATTAGATTTTACTGTCTAGCATCAATACCACTTATTAGAATGCTTGGATACTTTAACAGTTGTCCTTGATCCTTGAACCATTCCCAATCTACCCATATACACATGTATATCACTCTAGCTACTTTCAACTAATTATGTCTCCCCCCTTTAGGGGAGGGAGACATATTGGTGTTGTGCTTTCTGTCTGTCCGAGCGCACGAAAGGTCCTTTGTTGGGTAGGGAGAACAATAGATTCCATTCATTCCGTGATTGCCCTATTGTTATTGTTGGGTATTTTAGTGTACTGTTGGGTACTTTTAAACAAAAAATATACCCAACAAATGTCCAACTGTGAGAACGTCTGTCCGCCTGTCCGTCCGTCTGTCTGTTAAATTTCTTGTGCAGCTAACTCTTCCTACACTTTATGAGGGATTTACTTCAAACTTTGACAAATTCTGTTCCTGGTGCTGGATCCCAGTTGCATGTCGAATAGAGAACAAAGGCTTCTTTGAGGTCATCTTCCTGTTGATCCGGCGCTTTTTACGGCCACACCAGCCGATGTTAGTCAAGGCTTCAGCCATTGGCCAAGCCTGCCACGCTTGGCCATGGACTGAAGCCCTGTTCCTCTCCCACGACGTGAACGTCTCGGCTGGAGCGAGAGAGATGAAATCTAGGTCAAGTTCGAATGTGGGTCATGTCCGGTCAAAAACTAGGTCACTAGGTCAAATTATCGAAAAACCTTGTTAACACTCTAGAGGCTACAAATTTCATTTGATCTTCATGAAACTTCATCAATATGATTGCCTCAATGAAATCTTGGCCAAATTCGAATGTGGGTCATGTCCGGTCAAAAACTAGGTCACTAGGTCAAATCTTCGAAAAACCTTGTTAACACTCTAGAGACTACAAATTTCATTTGATCTTCATGAAACTTCATCAAAATGTTTGCCTCAATGAAATCTAGGCCAAGTTCGAATGTGGGTCATGTCCGGTTAAAAACTAGGTCACTAGGTCAAATCATCGAAAAACCTCGTTAACACTCTATAGAGACTACAAAATTCATTGAATCTTCATGAAACTTGAACAAAATGTTTGTCTCATTGAAATTGAGGTCAAGTTAGAATGAGGGTCATGCCCGGTCAAAAACTAGGTCACACGGTGTACATGGTTACATGGTTACCAGGTGAGCGATTTAGGGACATAGTAGCCCTTGTCCTTATATAGAGTACAGGGATTTCACCAGGAATTTCTGAAGGCATGTTGTATTTGGGGCATAGGCGGAGGGTGCGGGAGGGCTCTCCCTCCCGCGCTGCGGCGAAATTTTTTGCTCTTTAATCAATGAAATAGTGCATTTTTGGCTTTAAGTTTTCACTTATTCACCCCTACCCACTGGTGGCCATGTTGTTTGAGCTAGGAAGATTATTGGAAGAAAACTGGCAAATGGTCACCCATGAATCATCATTTGAGTACAATACTTCTTAAATCAGAACAACAGTTTCAGAGAAATTTTTTTTGAAATTTTTTCCATACAGAAATAATAGGAAAACTTGCCCCTCCCACTGGTGGCCATGTTTTTTTTTAAATAACAAAAAGATTTTAAGAAATCTGGTAGAGGATCATCAATTGACCATTTGTGTAAAATTATTTTTTAATTTGGACCAGTAGTTTCAGAGAAGAAGATTTTTAAAGTTTTTAGTAAACAGTAACATAAGGAAAACTTGCTCCACCCACTGGTGGCCATGTTATTTATGATAAAATGATTTTAAATAATCTTGTAGAGGATCATCAATTGACCATTTGTGTAAAATTATTTTTAATTTGGACCAGTAGTTTCAGAGAAGAAGATTTTTAAAGTTTTTAGTAAACAGTAACATAAGGAAAACTTGTCCCACCCCCTGGCGGCCATGTTTTTTAAGATAACAAAATGATTTTAGGAAATCTTGTAGAGGATCATAAATTGACCATTTGTGTAAAATTATTTTTAATTTGGACCAGTAGTTTCAGAGAAGAAGATTTTTAAAGTTTTTAGTAAACAGTAACATAAGGAAAACTTGCCCCACCCACTGGTGGCCATGTTTTTTAAGATAACAAAATGATTTTAGGAAATCTTGTAGAGGATCATCAATTGACCATTTCTGTAAAATTATTTTTAATTTGGCCCAGTAGTTTTAGAGAAGAAGATTTTTAAAGTTTTAAGTATACAGTAACAAAAGGAAAACTTGCCCCACCCACTGGCGGCCATGTTTTTTTTTAGATATCAAAATAATGTTAAGAAATCTGGTAGAGGGTCACCCATGGATCATTTGCATAAAATTACTTTCAAATCGGACCAGTAGTTTTTGACAAGAGAAGATTTTTAAAGTTTTCACTATATAGCCATATGAAGAAAATCTGCCCCACCCACTAGCGGCCATGTTTTTTAAGATAGGAATGTTTTTTCTTGAGGTTAAAGAAACGAAATTGTTTTTGTACTCTATCGAAGATAGATCTAGATCTACGGTAATATAATGGAGGTCTCGTAAAAAATATATTTATTTTTTTTATGTGTCAAGAACCTGTGGTTTAAGAGCATAGAAAAATTCACTGCACCCCGGCAAGTGGATGTCAAATGGTGGATTCATGTTTACTTGAAGCCTGCTCTTAACATCCATCCATCATAAAAACAGAAAACAAATTTTTAACTCTGTGAAGAATTAATTGGACTGTTTGACTTTGTCATGAGATAAAACCAAGTCTACTTGAATATGTGTTGTCACGATTGTTTTGTTTCAATATTTAATCTCCCAAGTATTCAATTTCAATTTCTATTTACCAAAAATACCAGAAAGCTTTTTTAAGAGATTCATCGTTTCCCGCGTGTATGTGTTGCTTTTGTTCTTCTCTTGTAACTTATTTTCCGAAACTCCCACGAAAAACGTCTTCCGCGTCGATAGCTAGCCATTGCCTACGAATAAGAGCTAATTTTAAACATCGCAATTTATGTTAATTTCCTGTCATTCTAAATGGAAGTTTATAACGTCTAATCTAATTGGATGTTTTCAAAAAATGACGCTAGGAAGCATGCCGCGCATTTGGATTTCATTTCGGAAGTTTGGAATACTGTTTGCGTCTGTTACGTGATTATTAATACGGAGTTGTGAGGAAATCAATTCTAAAAGGTAATTTATATTCATTTAAAACATTCGTTTGTTCAGTATTTGCGGAGAATTTCCTTATTTAACAGGCCCCGTATCGAGGATATTTTTCCGAGGCGACGCACGATTTCACGTCTCATTATTCGCGGCGAATTTTCGGTCCACCGTTAATCATCTTTTGAATGTTAAATTCGGGAAAAGGAATGTCCGAGATTCCGGTTTCGGCTAGTATTTATTTTTCTTTCAGCGTTGTTCGTAGCTTGTTTTTCGAAAATCATTAAAGTCGCTGTTTGTAAAGTAAGCCATGTTCGGCATGTTGTAGAATCTACTCGCATCAAAACCAGAACTAGCGGTTTTAGAAACGTCAATCAAAAGTTAATCTCCCTCAAAATGGAACGAGTCCCTGTCAATCACCGTTTAGATAAGGAAATTCGGCTCCTGATTGGTTGATGAAGCTAAGCACACGCCCGACACGCGTGACGGCGTTTGGCATATGAAATAATTACTGGAATACACAACACGGAGCCCTGATTAAGGCTAGTCGCTCTACAGATTAAGACATGTCGGCCAGATCAAAGCATGTCGCGAAGAGACCGCCGGGAAGGAAGGCATGTCGCCTGCGACAGGTGAAAACGGCCTGGGGAAATCCCTGGAGTATATAGCGAAAAATTCTTGTGCAGCTAACTCCTCCTACACTATTTGAGGGATTAACTTCAAACTTTTACACATGTACCAGCTATATGTGAGGATGGCAGCTATATGTGAGGATGGTCATGAGATTTGGATTTTTGGCTGCAACAATTTTGACAGAAGTTATGGCCCTTTGTAGTTTTTCCTTATATTGAGTATATAGCAAAAAGTTCTTGTGCAGCTAACTCCTTGTACACTATTTGAGGGATTTACTTCAAACTTTTACACATGTACCAGCTATAAGTGAGGATGGTCATCTGGTTTGGAATTTTGGCTGCAACAATTTTAACAGAAGTTATGGCCCTTTGTAGTTTTTCCTTATATAGAGTATATAGCAAAAAGTTCTTGTGCAGCTAACTCCTTGTACACTATTTGAGGGATTTACTTCAAACTTTTACACATGTACCAGCTATAAGTGAGGATGGTCATCTGGTTTGGATTTTTGGCCGCAACCATTTTGACAGAAGTTATGGCCCTTTGTAGTTTTTCCTTATATAGAGTATATAGTGAAAAATTCTTGTGCAGCTAACTCCTCCTACACTATTTGAGGGATTAACTTTTACACATGTACCAGCTATATGTGAGGATGGCAGCTATATGTGAGGATGGTCATGAGGTTTGGATTTTTGGCTGCAACAGTTTTGACAGAAGTTATGGCCCTTTGTAGTTTTTCCTTATATAGAGTATATAGCGAAAAATTCTTGTGCAGCTAACTCCTCCTCCACTATTTGAGGGATTTACTTTTCAAACTTTTACACATGTACCAGCTATATGTGAGGATTGTCATGTGGTTTGGATTTTTTGCCGCAACAATTTTGACAGAAGTTGTGGCCATTTGTAGTTTTTCCTTATATAGAGTATATAGCGAAAAATTCTTGTGCAGCTAACTCCTCCTACACTATTTGAGGAATTAATTTCAAACTTTTACACATGTACCAGCTATATGTGAGGATGGTCATGAGTTTGGATTTTTGGCTGCAACAATTTTGACAGAAGTTATGGCCCTTTGGAGTTTTTCCTTATATAGAGTATATAGCGAAAAATTCTTGTGCAGCTAACTTTTCCTCAACTATTTGAGGGATTTACTTATCAAACTTTTACACATGTACCAACTATATGTGAGGATGGTCATGTGGTTTGGATTTTGACTCCAACAATTTTGACAGAAGTTATGGCCCTTTGGAGTTTTTCCTTATATAGATTATATAGCGAAAAAGTCTTGTGCAGCTAACTCCTCCTATACTATGTAAGAGTTTTCATTCAAACTTTTACATATGAACCAGCTATATGTGAGGATGGTCAAGTGACTTTTTTTTAAGTGACAACACAACAGTAAAGATACTAACAAGGACATGTGATATTAGACTATATTCCTACTCCTTCCTTAAAAAGAATATGCATGTCACACAGAAAGTATACACACAATTTAAATCTGAAAATAAATTGCTTACAATTTACAATGTCAGTATTTTGACATATGAATTTATTCCTCTTATAGGTGCCAGGGTGGAGGTTGCCAGGGGGTGAATTTATTCCTCTTATGGGTGCTGGGGCGGGGTACCGGGGGTAGACATGTGTTTTTCTCAAAAACAAGCTCTAGTTTGAACTTAAAGTATTTTAAATGGGCTATGTCTCAGTTTATAGTTGAATTTTACTGTTTTTTTCTAGTATCAACATTATATCAACATTGATTATTGGAATGCTTGGATACTTATACAGTTGTTGCCATGTGCCATTCCCCATTCACTCATATCATCCAACCTCAAATTCTATTTTCTATTTGTATTATTTGAATTTGTTCTATTTTGAACAGAGATGTTGGTAAGCTGGAATTGACAGACTTTTCCCGTTCAGTACAGAACCTGATCTGTAAGGCTCACAAGATTGGCTGGCTAATGCAGGTTAACACAGATGGATATACTCCCAATACAAGACTGAACCTAGCTATGGGCCTGGCCTCCATACACATAGCACAGTTATATGAGGTAACTATCTACATTGCCATTCTACTTCAATGTTATAGATATTCATGAGAGAGTTAACAAAATACAGTCAAACTTCAATATCTCGAAATTGTTAACTCGAGACTCAGTATTTCTGCAGTTGAATTTCATGATTTTCTTGTGACATTAAGACAGAAAAAATAATAATTCATATCAGAAAGAATATAAGTGATATCAATGTTTATACATATTGTATGCAGACTAGACACTATGAATTCCAAACAGCAATATCTGCTTCTTGAAATTGGATGGAAGTTAACCCATTACTCCTTTTTACGCCTTTAATTATTTCTCCTTTGAAGAAAACAGTTCCACTATATACAGTAATGAATATGCACTATAAGAAATAGTTTCTATATCCTAGCAGATGGTAGCTTAAGCAGGCTGAAACTAAAGCAGAATGTGTTTTACTTTCCATCTTCTTTAAGTGGTCACCTGTCTTCAAAGTTAAAAAATGGCTATAAGGTAATGGGTTAAATATTTTGCTTTGCCTAATTATGTACGATATTTGCAAGTTTCATACAATGTTTTCTTATTTTTTCATAGGCAAGATGGAGAGGCTTAAGACAGAATAAACCATTTGGTATGTCTTTTCAATTTATCCTGTGTCAGTGTAATATATTTAGCGCTTTTGTTGTATTCTTCAATGTTTCAATTTGGCCTTGAGATCACTGCTTAATGCAGAATAACCGTTTTGTAGAAAGCTGTCTGCATGTATTTACTGATATCTTTCTTAAACCCATTGCCTCATAGCCTGTATCAGGTTTTGAAGACAGGTGAACACTTAAAGCAGGCTTAAAGACAACTCCTGACAACCTTTTGGTCATAACACCTAACCAGCTATCAAAGCATGCCGCCACGTGCAAGTCTTGTCTAGGGATATACTCACCCAAGCGTTTCATGTGAGGCCGGTACCTTAAATTTGTTAGTTTGGTTAGTAAAACCCATTGAAAAAAAACCTTGAGTGTGAGTATTTGAGGGCCTCTCTAGACAACTTGAATTTAATTACCTGTAATTTCACACCAGCTGAGATTGGTATACCTAGTGAAAGCTTGTGATTCATGATTTTTCTCGCCTATCGAATACAATTGGGGGGGGGGTAGTCCATCAATGGACTGAGTAAAAGTTTTTAAAGTACAGCAGAATGCTCCCTAAGGATCATTCTGCTTTACTTTGAACTCGCTTTTTGCTACCATCTGGAAAGAAACATGTACTGGAAATGCCTTCTGTGTTTTATGTTCAGCACTTATTTAAAAGGTTTAAAGATTCCGTTCATTTGTAATAAGTGGGAGATTGCAAATTTCCTAAGAATCACACTAACACATAAAACTATTTCTTCATAATAATATTGGCAGCACTTGTTTTGTTTCTAGATGGTTACCATAGTTGGCGGGACTTGTTTGAAATAGCAGCACAATACAGACGACTGGTGGATCCAGAGCAGCCAGTTCTGTGGCTGGACAAGATGCCTGATCACAAACACAAAGATGGATATAAAACAGTTATAACACTTGTCAAGTAAGCACATCAGCAATGGCCAGTTACTTTTATGCAAGATTCAAATATGAATCACAATTGAAAATATTTTTGTCTAGAAAGACTATTTTAGAAATAATGGCTTTCCTAGTGTTTCACTACAAACTACATGTATTATTTTAGAAAAAAAAAAGAATATATTATGGAAAATTGAATTGTTCTTCAACCCTTTAATCCATAGTCTGTTTCTAGTTTTTAAGACAAATGACACCTTAAAGCTGGTTGAAAGTAAAGCAGAATGCATTCTTATTTACTTTCAGCCTGCATAAGCTACCATTTGCTAGGATACAGAAACTATTTCTTATGGTGCATATTCATGACTGTATAAAGTGAAACTATTTTCTTCAGTGGAGGAATAAATTAAAGGTAAAAAGGTATATCTATAAAGTAGGTTAAATCTGTCTTTACTGGTATTGGTGTTTCCTGTATAGGGCCTGTATATCTAAACTACTGTCTTAACCCTTCTACAGCTGAATTTTCATTTATATCAAACTACCGACTACGAGCATCTACCATCTGAACTATTACATAAGCAGGGCTCCAGATAAGGGGTAGTTTTCTGAACAAATTCAACATTTTCTCACTCATTTCAGCACCAAACCTTATGGTGTTACTACTCATTAGAATCGTCTCGAAGAGACGATTCTGATGAGTAGTGACACCATAAGGTTTAATGCAGAAATAAAGATTTTAGATTTTGAAAAACTACTCTTATCTGGAGCCCTGATAAGGGGGAAAAGTCTCCAAAATAGTGCAGACGTATGTCAGGCAAATCCTATAAGAACAGTGTAGACCCAGATCAGACAGCTTCAGACAGTGCATAAAGGACTTCTGGGGTCTTCCTCCACCTATAATTAGCTGGACGTCGCGATATGACTGAAATACTGTTGAAAGCGACGTAAAATCAAAACAAATCAAATCAGAAGCTGTCTGATCTGGGTCTACACTGCTTTAAAAACTCAGTATAGGCTATTAGGAGAGGAAAGAATATTGTATTTTCTTTTGTTTTGTTTTTCAGAGGTTCTGTGCATAATATAAAAACAATGCCATATTTTGACTTGGTCTTCAAGCTGGTTAAGACAATGTTGGAGCATTATTCTGTTAAAAGGTAAGGCTTTTGATAAAAAAAAAATGTTACAAATTCTTTTACTTGTAATCTCTGGGTTTCATTGGCCATTCAATGGAGAAGATCTCTGAAATCTGCCCCAGAGACGTTCCTACCTTGAAGCGGCTCTGGGGCTTAATTGTCATTGGGGATGTTTTCGTATATTTGACAGATTATGCCCTCTGCCAAGAACTAAAAGGAAGGCAGGTCATTGGTTTTGGTCCCATGCATTTCTTCGTAATGAATGAGATTAAAGAAAATCATCTTCCTGAAACCATCCCTCATTATGATCATCTCATATCATTGATAGGGGCTATATGACCTATTTAGTGTTGCAGTGCTGTAAAACCAAACTCACCCATCCATCCTCTGAAGTCTGTATAAGTTTCTGCTTTAAAGAAAGACAAAAGGAATGTAAAAAGCTTGTGTGCTCTTCCTATTCAGTTTGTCCTACATTCTCCATCACTGCCATTATTATTGCTTGTCCTCTGCTTTTATTGCTCAAATTTAAATTTCAAGTAAATTGACTACAGTAAAACCTCGCTATTACGACCACTAAATTATGTTAATTATTAGGGTGTTTACGATAGGTGACCACTTAAAGCAAGGTGACAGTGAAACAGAAAGCTCCTATAGGAGCTTTCTGTTTCACTGTAACCTTGCTTTAAGCTGTCACCTGTCTATTATACACTCAATTAGCCTTCGTTTTAGTGGTCGTAATAGCGAGGTTTTACTGTATTTGACTTTAAAAGTAATATTGTTATAAGTGTCAAACAAGTTTGATCCTGATAAGACGCTGCATCACGTGACATCTGATCAGGATCCTTACTGTTTGCAAATAACCATTGTACTTGGGTATGGCAGTGAAGGGGTTTAGTTGTCATATTTTCTATTAGCCTGCCAATTGTTACTTGAGTGGCTGATTTACCATTGTATTACCCTACTTTAACTCTTTGCACACCATCTGCAAAACTATTTTAACCTTTGCCAACAGATTGGATCCAAAGAAACCAAATACTTTTAAAAGTGACATATCAAATCAAATCAACCAAAGAGATGCAGAGTAACTCAGTATCAAATCTTGATTAAAACTGTTTGACACTTTAACCCTATTTGTAAACGTCCAGTGATAAAGTGGTATGGGGCATATAGTGTTACCCTTATGGATACTGGTTAAACCATGAATATTTACCATAAGAAACATATTCTATAACTATTTTCTTCAGTGGACGAATAATTAAAAAAGCGTAAAAAGGTGTTTTAATGGGGTGATGGGATAAGCAGACAATATGGTAATGAAGTAGTTAATGATTTGGTATAACTAGAAACTATAATTCACAGATGGAGTCTAAATTACCTTGCGATATACAGTCAAACCTGTTTTTAGAGACATAGTTTCGGAGAAAGCAAAAAGTGCCACATCTCACAGGGTGCCTTTAAATTCAGGTTAACATTTTTTGGGCATTTATAAGAACAGGGTAGATCTAAGTATACTTCTAAGTTATTATTATGTATTAAAATGTGTGTTTTACTTAACATTTCTGCAACAATATGATTTGTTTTCTAAACAATATTGAAAATATATTACATTATTTACTAAAGGAAAGTGTAAACAAAGATAAAATGTGGCAACCAAAAATTATGTGATGCCTTTGTTAATTTCGCAACTGGTTTGTTATCACTCAATTTCTTAATTGAGCAGAGAGCCCCTAGTTCTAATTCACACTTGTTTGTTTGAGGTGTTATAAATATAAATTAAACCTTGCCTCTTGCCTCAAAGGAAAGACATGGGTCATGGGTATGAACTTAATGTTTTAACTCTTAATGTATATATAAGTTTTCATAAATCCCATAGTTTCAATAATCATAATGTAATAAGCTGCATATTGTCTTGATATTGAGTATAAAACTGTCTGGACTCAGATCAGACAGCTTTTATATATTACATTCATCATGTAACTTTATCGGAATTTGAGACTTTTTAATTTAAGAAAATATGCATAATTTAAACAAAAAAGAAAATGAGATAAAATCATGTGTCTCTGAAAACAGGTTAAATACTGCGTTGGGAGTTGAACTTTAGTGTTGCATTTCACATCTCACAGTGTGCCTTTAAATACAGGTTAAATATATAGAGAAATGCATCGGGGGGAGAGAACCACTGCCACATCTGACAGGATGCCTTTAAAAACAGTGTGTCACTAAGACAGGTTTGACTGTATATTTGATTAATAATGTAACACTCTTTTCCCCGTAGCCTGTTTCTGATTTTGAATACAGGTGATCACTTAAAGCAGGTTGAAAATAAAGCAGAATGTGCCTTAAGGCACATTCTGCTTTACTTTCAGCCTGCTTTAAGCTACCATCTGCCATAATATAGAACATATTTCTTACGCTACATCATGTAACATGTTTATGACTGTATAAATTGGAATCATTTTCTTCAATGGAGGAATAAAATAGATGCGCTAAAAGGAGCTGCCATGGGAGAAAGGGTTAAATCATACATAAATGATTATTAGAATGAGAATGAAAGCAGAAGCTTAATATTAAGTTCTTCTCCTTACATGTTTATGACTATAAATTGGAACTATTTTCTTCAATGGAAGAATAAAATAGATGCACTAAAAGGAGCTTCCATGGGAGAAAGGGTTAAATCATACATAAATGATTATTAGAATGAGAATGAAGCAGAAGCTTTACCCTTAGCCCGCCAAATAAATTGTCGTCTGCTATATTTCTCGTCTGCTTCAAGTTTCAAAGTTGCTCAAAATTGCTGAAATTGTTGTCCGAGTGTCAGACAGCTTGGATCCAGATGAGACGCCGAGTTACTCGGCGTCTCATCCGGATCCAAGCTGTTTGCATATGGAGCTATAGTCGTGAGTGGCAGGCTAAGGGTTAATGTTAAGTTATTTTCCTTACAATGTGCTTTATTTACTATTCCAGTGATTCTTCCAAGGCGAAACCAACTAGTGCTAAAGAGGACATTGATGGGGCGAAGACGTGTGAAGACCTGCTGGAAGCCACTAAGGTTAATGTGAAGAATGTAATAAAACATTTATCATTCTGTATGCAAGGGCATGTATAAACACACATCTAGCAAACTAATACTGGAGATGCTAGTATACAGCACAATTGTTTCTGTCCCTGAGTATGAATGAGTTCGAGAATGGGATTTAAAGATGTATTGATGAAAAGGTGGATTCAAGCAGAGCTCCAGATAAGGGGAGTATTTCAAAAACTAAAATGTTTATTTCTAAATTAAACCCTATGGTGTTACTACTCATTAGAATCGTCTCTTCGAGACGATTCTAATGAGTAGTTACACCATAGGATTTGGGCTACAATAAGTGAGAAAATGTTGGATTTGTTCTGTTTACTCTCTCTTATCTGGAACCCTGGGATCAAGCATCTAAATGATTCACAAACTCTTCCTTCCTTTGGTGTAATATCAGGTTTAAATGTAGGAATCGGGATTTCAATACTGGGCTATTATAACACTGTACAGCTATACTGGCTGTTGTTAGAGTACATGGTTGGTTTAGTAGAAGGATGAGATTTCCCTTGTGTTTGTGTTCTGAAAATGAAGCAATTTTTTTCAGTAAAATAATAGCCTAATGTTTCTAAATATTACATGTAGTTGATTCAATTCAAAATAAATCTAGAAATCTTTCAAAAGTGATAACTGAATAGCCTTTTGGGCTGCCGCATGTCTAAACTCAATACCCCATAGCCTATTTCTAGTTTTAAAAATGGGTTACCACTTAAAGCAGGTTGAAAATAAAAGAAGCTCTCTGCTTTACTTTCAGCTAGCTTTGAGCTCCCATTTGGAAAGGTACTGGGAATAACTTTTATATTTCATATCAATGACTTCATTAAATAGAATGCAGATTTTCTTTTCTCAGTGTATGAAAAATTAGAAACGTAAAAAGTGTATGTATGGGGTATTGGGTAAAGAGACTGCTTGTGCTTCTTCTTTTGGTAAATGGTTGCAACGTATAGGCTGAACTGAAAATGGTAAATCAAATAGAACTAAAGCAGTAATGTTAGTGTGGTTTGCATGAGCTGTTTGAGATGTAGCTTGAAATATTGAGTCATTCAATGGGGAAAATGTACTCATATAGCTTTTTGTACCAAGAATGAGTAGCTTGAAACTGAATTATTTTCTCGCCTCGAAGGAGGGAAATGTAGACTGAAGGTGTTCCTTTTTCTTGATAGTCTTGATGGTGTGAAGCATTTGGATAAACATGTATTTCAAAAACTAAAATCTTTATTTCTGTATAATTAAACCCTATGGTGTTAATATTCATTAGAATTGTCTCTTCGAGACGATTCTAATGAGAAGTGACACTATAGGATTTTGTGCTGAAATGAGTGAGAAAATGTTGGATTTGTCCAGTTTACTCCCTCTTATCTGGAGCCCTGATGCAGATTCTTTTGTTTTAGCTCTCATATTAATATCATGAGCTATTGTCTTTCATCTTTGTCTGTTTTGAGTCATCTGTTATAAGTTATTTTTATGCCCCTTGGATCTATAGATGTGTCTGTGACAAGATCACTGGTATCTAGATTTTACCGCTTCATCTAGCATCAACTCTGCTTACTTAAATACTTGGATACTTATACAGTTGTTGCCTTGGACCATTCTCATTAAATCCATCAATATCACCCAGCCTTGATTTTGAAATTAACGATGAGTCATGACCTAATTTGGACTTAGAACATTGTAAATGATTATTTCTTTGTTAAATTGATTTGGACACCCTGTATAGCTGAGTGGCAAATGATGTAGACCCTGATCAGACTGCTCCTTCAGGATTAGTCTGAACAGGGTCTACACTATTTGCTTAGGTATGACTGTTCCATCTGAACAGGGTCTACACTATTTGCTTAGGTATGACTGTTCCATTAAATACTTAGGGTCATAATGTTTGTCGTAACAACTGACAATACATCTCTTTTATTGGGTTGATTGAAACAGGATTAAAGTCTATTGTGACAGAAGCAAGTTTTCCTCTTATGCTAATCATAAATACAGGTATAAAATATCGATTGACCTTAAAATTTTGATTCATAACCAAACTTATCAATACAGTATAATTGTTTAATACAAGAGAAGACAAGTTAACAGACTGAACAGTTTTGATGTGTGGATGATGTAGATAAACCTTTGTGTAAGCACTTTTGTTACTATGTAGGCCGGCCTGTTTTCGTGCACACCCCGCGATGGAACACAGGTAAGATGTGACCTATCTCCTTGTTTTCCTGCGTTGACAAACTTGTGTATCCAGAAGATCTCTTTGCTGACTTGTTGATTGTGGTTTGGCTGGAAAAACAATCCTGTTCTTTATGTTTATGTTTGTGTCACCTGCGTCCTTAATCAAACCTCCTGAGCAATGTCAATTCATGCTTGCATGTGTACATTCTTCATACTTTTCTGTTAGAAATAAATTCGTTCAGCCCATTACGCCATAGCCAGTTCCTAGTTTTGAAGACAGGTGACCTCTTATAGCAGGCTGAAAGTAAAGCAGAATGCACTTTAAGACGCATTGCGCCTTATGGTGCCTTCTGCTTTTCTTTTAGCCTGCTTTAAGCTACCATCTGCTAGGATATAGACATATTTCTTACGGTATATATTCATGACTGTAGAAAGTGGAATTCTTTTTGCAAGTGGAGGAATAAATTAAAGGAGTAAAATGGCATATCTATGGAGTCATGGGTTAACTCTTTCCTCCCTGAAACTTTAAATGGACAATTCCAGTTTCCATTTTAGTCTAGTCCATTTCTGACTTTTAAGGGTTGTTTTTGTCAATGTTAGGCATTGTGACAAACAGTGAAGACCCTGATCAGAGGGCTCCTTTCGGAGCCCTCTGATCTGGGTCTTCACTGTTTGCATAGGATGTGTGTTCTACTCACATGTACCCTGTTTGAAAAGAACGCCTATATGCGGGACTAGGGTTCAAAGAGTTAAACTAACTAAACCGGGTTACCCTATAATGTAACTACTCATTAGAATTATCCCTTTGAGATGATTCAAGTCAGTAGTCACATCAAAGAATTTGTTGGGAGACATAATGAAAAAATGCTGGAAATGTTTGGATCTTTCTCTATAATCTGCAGCCCAAAATTACCAAGTCACTACTTTCTTTGGCATCTGTTCATTCATACGAGAGTTGTCTGCAAAAGTCCTGAACAGTCTCTCCAATTTTAGCTCTGTGCATGAACTGTCTGTAAATCTTTCTTGGATGACATCCATGACAGTCAAACTTCTATATCTTGAACTCCTTAAGTGAAATTACATGTACTTGTATTTCTACTAATGAATGAATTGCATTATATTGAATTAACTCAAGTCAAACATATCCATATTTCAAAGTTCAAATATGACTTAGCAACATATGAACTTTGAAATACGGGTATGTTTGACTTAACCCATTACCAGCAGATTGAAAGTAAAGCAGAATGCACCTTAAGGCGCATTCTGCTTTAATTCCAGCCTGATTTAAGCTATTATCTGCTAGGATATAGAAAAAATTTCTCATGATACATATTCGGGGCCTCCGTGGCCTAGTGGTATAGTCACTGTGACTTACATCACTAAGCTTCTCACCGCTGTGAGTTCGAATCCCAGTAGGGTCGTTCGGATTTTTCATGTGGGGAAGCCTTCCAGCTGGCTTGCGGAAGGTCGGTGGTTCTACCCAGTTGCCGATTTGTGCCTGAAACATGCATAAAGGGCTTCTGGGGTCTTCCTCCACCTGTAATTAGCTGGACGTCGCGATATGACTGAAATACTGTTGAAAGCGACGTAAAATCAAGACAAATCAAATCAAATCAAATCATGATACATATTCATGACTGTTTGTATAAAAGGGAACTATTTTCTTCAGTGGAGGAATAAATTTTAGGCATACAAAGGCGTATTTATGGGGGAATGGTTAAGTGAGTTTGAGATATCAAAGTTCAACTGTATTTGTTTACATGAAAATCCATTTCTTTCTGCATTTTGGCAACTTCACCTGATAAACTGATGCAAGTAAGGTTGAATTGGCACACACTCTTATGCTTTCATAAAAATGCCTTGGCTTCATTTAAAAGCTTGTAACTTAATATAATTCTCCAATTTCTGCCCTCTCTCTGGGGCGTCCAATCAGCCCAAAGATAGCAGAAACAGGCATTAGCAAATAAACCAACGAATGTTTGCATTAAAAATATAAAGTATTTAGGTCAAAGTTTCTGGTGTCGTGTGAAATTTCATGCTGATGACATTACTAACTGAAAAATCCTGACTAGGTTTTTTAAAACAGTCACGTCCGAGGAATGTGTGTTGCAGAAAATGGTCATAAAAACTGCTGTTTGACATCTTCACAGATTGAAAAACAAACGGTAAAGAAAATATAATAATCAATGTTCACAACACTTGGAGACTACCCTTGTATATGTATGTCTTTTCAGGAGTGACATATATTCTATTAATCATCCAAACTGCCAGAGCTTCTGATTATTACGAGTGAATTAACATTCGTTATCATGTATGTGTCAACAAAATCCTTTGTTGTGACTTCTCATTAGAACAGTCTCTTTAACTCTTATCACCACCATGGACCTGCTTAAAATATACTCATTACATTTGCAAACAGTGTAGACCCAGATCAGAGGGCTCCTATAGGAACCCTCTGATCATGGGTCAACACTGATTGCTTATTTAGAGGAGTATTTATTACACTACACAGAATTCCAAATAGACTGGTTCATGTTTTGGTAACTTAAAGGATCCACACGGGAACCTAATAACCCACAAGAGACACTTAGTGTTGAAAGAGTTATGATGATTGTAATGTGTAGTCACATCATAGAGTTTGGTTAAGACATCAAGTGTTTCATTATCATCATCATCATCCAGTGTTGATTTATGTTTAACAAAAGGCGTAGGTGAGGCGCGTGTTCCTTCAAATACCTTGTCCTTATAATGCAGAATTTCCTGTGTGGATAGGTTTTAACAATCAAACTAAGTCACTCTGAATTGGTATTATGATAACCCTAATCAAAAGATGATTCTTTTTAAACATAAAATACCCTGAACATTCAGCTACCCGTGCTTGAGTCAACATTGTTCTTTAATTAAACAGACTTTTGTTGTGCCCCCCCCCCCCCCCCCCCCCCCCCTAACTTAGTCAAGGGTATGTTGTTTTTGTTCTGTCTATTTGTTTGTCTGTCTGTCAACATCTTTAAACTTAACCATAACTTAGAACTGCATGTGATAGAGACTTCATATTTGGAATGTACTGTACTCAACTCAAGAATCTCTTCAGCTCAGTTAAAGTTTGGTCATGACAGACCAAGGCAGAGGTCATTTTGAGGTTATGGTCACATCGGCGTGGGGAAGAGGGTGGGGGCATAGTGGTTCACAAATACACCTTGTTTCAAACAGAAAATATCCTTATCATTCAGCTACCCTTGCTTGTGTCTACATTGTTCTGAAAAAAAGGCCTTTGTTGAATATGTATTGGGTTATCATATGGTGTTACTGTATCCATCAAGCAAAGTAGAAAGCCCCACTGATAAATGAATTTAAATTGTGTACTGTCAAAAAGCTTGTATTAACACATTCAACCCAACGTTGACTTTACTTGACATTATCATCTAAAAACACTACTTGTGAACAGTACACTTGTCCTATGCAAACAGTGTAGACTCTGGTTATAGTCCTCCTTCAGGAGCCCTCTGGTCAGGATCTGCACTTGTGTCATTTTGCAAAATATAGCAAATAACAATCCAACATAGTCAAAAATACTGTAGATTAGATTTACTTGGAGACTAGCATTGTCCATTAAAATATTCAGGGATGAATGAGTTCAGAAGCCTTTCAAAAAGGACTTGTTTGCAGTTTATAAGACAGGTGGCAGCTAAATGCAGAATTAAAATAATACAGGTCTACATCAGCTTTCACATTATTGTTGTTCTGTATTGGCGGCCAACTATCTTCAGAAATCTCCATGCATATAGAGTTGCAATGCTTAACACAAGTTTGAATATTATACTAAGAGAATATTGTTCCTAGGTTGTGGTGATATGTTCTATGATGGAATATTGCTTGAACCCTTTACACCAAAGATACACCTTTTTACTCCCTTGAAGAACATATTTTACAATATTCTAGCAGATGGTAGTTTAAAGCATGCTGAAAGTAAAGCAGAATGTGCCTTATGACTATAAATTGGAACCATTTTCTGAAGTGAGGGAATAAATTAAATGTGTAAAAAGGTGTATCTTTTGAGTAAAGGGTTAATTGAATTGCCATGTATCACAAGTTTGACTACAGATACATCCCATAAAAGACTGTTAATTGATTCTGGTTGAAGAATGCTCTGTTTTTGTGTCTCCTTTTCTCTTTCAACACTACGTAACTCTTGTGGGTTATAAGTTCCCTTGTGGGTCTTTTTAATTACCAAAATGTGAACCAGTCTACTTGGTATTCTGGGTAGTTTAATAACTACTGCTTTAAATTAGCTAATAGTGTAGACCCTGGTTAGAGGGCTCCTATAGGGGCCCTCTGATCTGAGTCTACACTGTTTGCAAATGTAATGAGTACATTTTAAACAGGTCCATGGTGTTGAAACTTTAACCCTTTCCCACATAGCATATCTCTAGTATTGAATATAGGTGTCCACTTAAAGCAGGTTGAAAGTAAAGCAGAATGCACTTTAAGCGCATTCTGCTTTACTTTCAGCCTGCTTTAAGCTATCATCTGCTAGAATATAGAAAATATTTTGTATTATACATATTTATGAATGTATAAATTGGAACTATTTTCTTCAGGGCAAGAATAAACTGAATGCGCTAAAAGGCGCTTCTATGGGGGAATGGGTTAAAAAGTTAAGCTGTAATGAAATACTGTAAGGAAGATGGTAGTTTGGTCTCATGGTAGATGTAAACGTTTGGTTAGAAATGTAGCGTACATGTAATCAGAGCTCCAGATAACAGGGAGTAAACTGAACAAAACCAACATTTTCTCACTTATTTCACACCAAATCCTATGGTGTTACTACTCATTAGAATCGTCTCTTCGAGACGATTCTAATGAGTAGTGACACCATAGGGTTTAAAGCAGAAATAAAGATTTTAATTTTTGAAATACTCCCCTTATCTGGAGCCCTGTGTAATTATTTAAATATTATGTAGTTTTGGATAGCACAGAAATTTGCCACTATGAGAGGGTTCTTTCACCCTATCTACCATACCACTTTTTCAAACCTTTCCTTCATATATGTACATGTATGTATTGTTAATTCTTAGTTAGGTACATAATATGGTTTAGGGAGAAGCTTCTGCTGTAAGACCACCAATCCTTTTGTTTAAAATGAGGTTCTTTGTACTGGCGGACGTGGTCCCGTAGTAATTCACTTGACTATGATCAGATCAGGATCTGCACTGTTTGTCATTTTGCAATATAATTGTTACGATCAATTCTAAATGGTCAAAAATGGGACTAGGCTTCATTTGAAGCTGGACTTATCCATGGCAAATAGTGTACCTGTGAAATGTACACTTGTTTAAGCAAGCAGTGAAGACCCAGATCAAAGGGTTTGTAAAGGAGCCCTCTGATCAAGGTCTGCACTGTTTTTCATATTGCAATACAGTGACAAAACAACCCTAAATAGTCAAAAATGGACTTAACTGAATTTGAAAAGGGTATTGACCATTTAAAGTTTCAGGGAGGAAAGGGTTAGGGTGCTACCTTTATTCAAAATCATCACTGAATACTCGTTTGTGGTGCTTATATGGAAGTGTAGGTAGAAGTGCTCAAAGATGCTTCTGTGGAGGAAGAGTTAAATACCAAAGTGACCAGGGGCCTGTCTTATGAAACGTCATACGACTGAAGTTTTGACAAACAACCTTTTGCGAAAGATTGGCTTCAGATCTGCATAAGAACAAGCTTTAATTCCTTGACAAACAACTTGACATTATTTTGACTTCACAAATACATATTTGGCTCATTAGAATATCACATTTATATGTGCCACATACTGGTTGATATTTGAAAAATAGTAAATATCGTAAAAATCTAAAATTGGGACACCCTGTATAACTACTGTAATTGTCCTAAAATTTTAAATACCAGTAATTGCTTGTACAGTGGAGAATCTGTTGTTCTTTCCCGTTTAAACGCAAACAAATGCAAACGCAAAGCGTTAAAACGTAGAAAAGAACAATTTTTGGACAATTCTGATATTTCATGTTTATCTTGGTGGCAAACAGTTTGGAGCCTGATCAGACGCCGGGTTACCCGGCGTCTGATCTGGCTCCAAATTGTTTGCACTGCAAATAATAGTTTTAGCGTAAACACGTTTATTGGGAAAGAATAACAGATTCTCCACTGTATCACACAGTAATTTGTCCAAAAGATACAATCTGAATGGCAAACAGTGTAGTCCCTGATCAGACTACACCTTCAGGAGCAGTCTGATCAGGGTCTACATGTATACTGTTTTCTCAGGCCTGTATGTCCTAATACTTAGGGTCATTATGCTATATGCAAAGGTAAGTCTTAAAAAAGCATGTGATCATGAAATATGCCTTTCATGTCTTGTGCATTACTAATACTGTTTATCTGTTAACCCTTTCCACCATAGCCTGTTTCTAGCTTGAAGACAGGTGACTACTTAAAGCAGGTTGAAAGTTAAGCACTGAAGGCACATTCTGCTTTATTTTTAGCCTGCTTTAAACTACCATCATTCAGCTGGGATAAAAATTATATTCTTATGGTGTACATACATTACTGTATAAAGCGAAACTATTTTCATCAATGGAGGAATAAACTAAAGGCGTAAAAAGGCTTATTTATTTGGGAAAGGGTTAAAATAATCATGCCTGTTTATGTGCATTGAACCAGTGTGTTTGATGGAAAGGTGATTGTTAAGTCTTATAGGAGTTGAATAATCAACACCTTACATATCCATATACATATAGTTATTGCATATTATTATTCATCTTCAAGTTTGTATTTTATTGCTACCAATCATTAACCTTTCTTGTATAATTTCAAACTGGGGACTATTACTGTTTTACCCAGGTTTCTGTTCGTCTGACCACATAATCTTCTACCATTTGCAAGCTACAAGTTTAAATGATGTTTTCACATATACCAGTACCACAGATGTGCATATTGTCATGATTTTGATATGCTTAAATTTGTCAAAGAATTTTGAATGGCCATAAATAGTAATTTTTGCATATATACGGTACATACAACTAGTGGGTGTCATATGTGTGTCTACTTTTTAAAGGGTTTAAGGTGCATTCTGCTTTACTTTTGGACTGCTTTAAGCTACCATGTGCTACAATATAGAACATATTTCTTATGGCGCACATTCATGACTGTATAATTTGGAACTATTTTCTTCAATGGAGGAATAAATTGAAGGTGTAAAAATGCATATATGTGGAGTAATGGGTTAAGGGAAATGTTAAACAAACATTTTCAATGCAGCACTTTTGGGTCTTTATGATTTTTCACAATCCAAGTACTGTCATTCGGTTTATCATATGAATATGTAATATCCTGTCAATGCAGCAAGTAATAACTTGGCGTATTTGTGTGTTTGTAGAAGCATCAGTCGAACCAGAATGGGTTTGTGGTGTCCACACAAGTACCAAGTATGAGAAAGAGATCAGAGAAGGAGCGACTGGAGGGAGCCATGCTTGTTCTTACAGATGATATGTGAGTAGCTAGCTGCAGAGCTCCAGATAAGGGCAGTATTTCAAAAACTAATATCTTTATTTCTGCATTTAACCCTATGGTGTCACTACTCATTAGAATCATCTCTTTGAAATGTAGTCCAGTGGTAGCACCGCGGTATCAGGGGTCATGAGTTTGATCCCCCACCAGATCAAGTATAAACCAAGGTCCGATGTAAAAGTGCTTTACACCGGGCATTCAAAAGAACAAGAGAACTCTTTGGATAATAAGAGTAGGGCATCGCGCCTGGGTTTTCTGTATCTACTCACTCTCTCTGGTGCGTCAATTAGCCCATAGATGGCAGAAATGAATGTTAACAATAAACCAACTTTGAGACATTTCTAATGAGTAGTGACACCAAAGGATTTTGTGCTGAAATGAGTGAGAAAATGTTGGATTTGTTCAGTTTACTCCATGTTATCTGGAGCCCTAGCTACCTGGGTATAGACATTAACTCATACATGCCTAAGATCGAAACAGAATAGTCAAACAGTATATAAATAACACATGTCTGACAGAGTGACAGTAAAATTGTAAACTTTCGGAAAAATACTTTCAACCTCGGCTTCGCCTCGGTTCGCCTCGGTTGACGGTATTTTTCTGAAAGTTGACAATTATACTGTCACCCTGTCAGACATGTGCTACTTATTTTATTGTACCGAAACTCTGGGCTTTAACCAGAAAATCTAGATCTTTCCTAAAGCTGGCTGGAATCTTGATTGTAACTAGAATTCGCATGGGATTCTTAATGAAATTCACTGTTTATAAAAAGACTGGAATTTGAAGAAAGTTTACAAACTCTAAGCTGTATCTCCCCATAACATATATAGAAAATGTGCATCATGCATAGGTTTCCATTTTCGGATCTGACTGTTTATTTGCATCATTTAGTCAACTTTAAACATCAAACTGCTTCAAATTGTAGATCCAAGTTTTTTTAACATTGGCTAAAGTGACGCTTTGGTGCATAAACGTGGATTTTACGTCATTTTCGGTTTGACGTCATTTACAACATTCCGTTACCTATGGTAGCAGGCGACAGTATTTTTCAGACAGTAATTTTATTCACGCTGGGTCTGACTGTATTTTTGTCACTATGGCCTATGTGAAATTAACATTGTAAATGACATTGACGTATAATAATGAAGATTGATATGAGACATCTTGTAGTTTGTTCATAAGGGTCTATGGTTACACTTTATATACATAGGTAAGTTATTGTAGGAAATCACATAATAGGTTAGGTGGTGATGTTGAGATAATGTTTGATATACATGTACATGTAGTACTTGATCTGGAGCTGTTATAATCCATTACCCCATAGCCTGTTTCTAGTTTTGAAAACAGGTTGCCACTTACAGCTGGTTGAAAGTAAACCAGAACACACCTTTAAGCACAGTGAGCTTTACTTTCAGCCTATTTTAAGCTTTCATCTGCTAGGATATAGAAAATATTTCTTATGGTGCACATTTATGAATGTATAAATTGGAACTATTTTCTTCAGTGAAGGAATAAATATAAAATGTGTATCTATGGAGTAATGGATTAAGATGATTATTTATCAATGTTAGATAATAAGTTAAAAATCTAATACCATTGTTTTGATATACAGAGCGAAGCAGATTCTGTTTACAATAGACATTGCAAACACTCGGACAAGAACGGCAGATTACCACATGGAGCTTGATTATATCTATAACCAGCTACAAGATGAGATCAGGAGAGGAGGAGCTAGTAAAGTAGCAGTATGTACAACACATAGAACCCTAGTCATGAGTATACAGTAAAACCTCTCTATTACAAGCTCTTGTGTTAATTATTAGTTGGTTGACCCTTTCCTCCCTGAAACCTCAAATGGACAACTCTAGCTTTCAATTTAGTCTTGTCGATTTTTTACCCTTTAGGGTTGATTTTTACAATATATGTCAAAATGACAAACAGTGTAGACCCTGATCAGAGGCTCCTTAAGGACAATTGCATAGGACAATTGTACTCCTCAAAGGCACACTGTTTGCGAATGACACATATATTCGTGGCTAGGGTTCAAAGAGTTAAGACAGGCGACTACTTAAAGCAAGGTTACTGTCACCTTGCTTTAAGCTGCCACCTGTCTTGTATACAATTAATTATCCTACCTTTTAGTGGTCGGAATATCAAGGTTTTACTGTACTTGTCATTCACAGTGTTCCTGTAAAGACTACACTTGTACAAGGCAAACAGTGTAGACCCAGATCAGAGGGTTCCTAAATATAAAAGGGTGATAATTCAACATTTTCAACTTTTGGTCCTTGAAATCTTATGTTATAACTATTTATTAGAATCGTCTCTTTGAGACAAGTCTAATGAGTTGTCAAAACATAGGTTTTTTTCAGACAGGATTTTGTAATATGCAATACTCCAATTATCTTGAGTTTGAGTCTGTTTAAGGTTTTCGATGGGTAATGCTTATCGAAACGAATCCGCAAAAACTATACACCATCTCATTCAGTATCCAATTCTACATCATTTTCCAGAGTTTAAAAGAACTTTCACCTCATATAACTGAAATTATGGATATTTTTGTCTTGTTACCCTACTTTTCAAAAAACGTCCTGAAATGACTACCCCTCTTTTTTCTTTCCGAGGATAAAAAATTACAAATATTAATAAAAAGATCAAAATTTATTCATGCATTTATACCTAAGACATTGTTGTATACAAATACAAGCAGAACAATTAAATATTTTGCATAATACATTAAAAAAATCTCTTATATTTCGGAAAAAATAATTTATAAGCCAATTTTTTCTCAAAAATCATTTTTTACGTTTTAGCAAAACTGAGATTTTTACAAAAATTAGGCAGGGGCATTCATACTGACTACACTTAAAATTATCTACCATGTCTCTAGAACAAAATAATAAAAAAAATTAGGAGGGTTGACCTCATGTAACTTGAGAAAAATGAAATTGTGTTTGAGAGGGGTCAACATTTGTGGGAAAGTAAAATCAAGGAAAATTGAAGTGTTTTGATAAAACATGCACTGTCATTCACAAAAATGTCAATTTAATAGCTATTGTCTGTTTTACAAATTATTTTCTGCAAGATAAACAATATTCTCCAGCAAGAAATGTGAAAAATACAGTCAATCTTGTATACAGCAACCACCTTGCGAATCAGTCTGCATACCTCTTCATTATGACACTAGACTAATTAACTCAGGGTAGAAATAGTGAAGAAAACTCCTACTTATGCATTCTGAATTAGTTTTATCCTGCATTAAACAGACAGCTCAATACCAGACAAAATATGGGTATTCACTTGAGTGATCGCTTAATACAAGATTGACTGTAAAAGTTGACAATGATTACCAAGTTTCATAATAAACGGCTGGTATGTTGCAACCCAATAATTGCAATGGATATTTAACCCTTTACTCCATAGCTTATTTTAAATATTGAAGAGACATGGTTGCATAAAGCAGGCTGAAATTAAAGCAGGATTCATTCTCTGCTTTACTTCCAGTCTGCTTAAACTATGTACAGTCTGCTTAGATAAGGGATTTTTATTATGCATATTCATGACTGTATAAAATTAAACTATTTACTTTCAAGAGTGAAGGAATAAATTAAATGTGTTAACGTGAGTATCAACGGAGTAAAGGGTTGATTTAGGAAAACATGTTTAGCATGTACCACAGGTTTGATTTACAGTCAGACCTGTATTTACTAGGCAGTCTGTTCCTCTACCTTTGTTGTGGTTCTAGGGCTTATTTGTCATAGGGAATGTTTTCTGTTTATTAGACCGAGATGATCCCCTCTGCTACAGTGGAGAAAACATTATTCTTTCCTGTTTACCCGCAAACGTAAAACACTAAAATGCAGATAAGGACAATTTTTTGACAATTCTGACTTTTCAGTGTTATCTGAGTGGCAACAGTTAGGAGTCTGATCAGGCTCCAAACAGTTTGCACTGGAAATAGTACTTTTTAGTCCGGCAGAGGGCTGACTTGACCTGGAAATGCCGTCCTAAGTTTTTTTCTCGACTGATTCTACTTCAGCATATGTTACTTATTGAAAAACCAACGGGTGCCACCTTGGCACCCTTGAGCATTTTCGTATATTCAAGATGGCGGCCAAAATGGCTGCCAAAAGGCTTTTAAAAAAAATAGTCCAAAATCAGCATTCATTTTTCCCTTTTTTAACTGATTTTACCTCACCATAATGATAGTCATTATCCAAAAGACGTTTCATGTTTTGAAAATGATACGGGTGACATCCTATCACTCTTGAGAATATCAGTATTTCAAAATGGCGGCTAAAATGGCTACCTAAATGCGTTGAAACATACTACTCTAAACTTCAGCATTCATGGTTAGGTTTTCTTAACTGATTTGACCCCACCATAATGATAGATATTACTGAACTGATGATACATATTATTGAACTGTTAGGGGTGACATCTTGTCACCCTTGAGCATTTCTGCTTAATCAAAATGGCGTCCAAAATGGCTACCGAAATGCTTTGAAACAAAATAGTCCAAAAGGCAACTCATTAATTTGTTTTAACTGATTTGACCTCACCATAATGAGAATTATTATTGAAAGGACAATTCATGTTTAAAATATGCTACGGGTGACATCTTGTCACTTCAGCATTTCCGTTTATTCAAAATGGCGGCTAAAATGGTTACCCAAATGCGTTAAAAACTACTCTAAACTACAGCATTCATAGTTTGGTTGTCTAAACTAATTCGACCCCACCATCATGAAAGTTTTTACTGAAATGACGATACAAATTATTGAACTGTTACGGATGCAATCTTGTCACCCTCGAGCATATATGTATATTCAAAATGGCGGCTAAAATGGCTACCGAAATGCTTTAAAACAAAATGGTCAACAAATCAGCATTCATAGTTTCTTTTTATCAATTGATTTGATCTCACCATTACGATATTCGTAATTGAATGGATTATACTTATTGTTGAAATGTTATGGGTGACATCTTTTTATCATTGAGTGTTTCCGTATATTCAAGATGGCGGCCAAAATAGTGACGGAAATTTTGTTTAGCAAAAAAGTCCAAATATCAACAATGATACGTTTTTTTGTTCTTAACTGACTCAATATCAACTTAATTATACTTACTATTAAAATTATGATACTTATTGATGAAATGTAACGGGTAATATCTTTTCGTCTTTGAGTATTTCCGAATATTTAAGATGGTGATGCTTATTATTGAAAACATGATACTTGTTAAGCAACTGCACATGGATAACATCTTGTCTACTTTGAGCATTTCCATATATTCGATATGGCGACCAAAGTGTTGACCGAAAAGCTTTCAAACAAAACAAGTCCAAATAGCAACATTCATAATTTTAATTCTTATTCTTAAATGGTTTTACCTTACCAGAATGATACTTATTACCGGTATTGATAGAATGCTACTCATTATTGAATTATTGCGGGTGACATCTTTTAACCTTCGAGCATTTTCGTATATTCAAGTAGCGGCCAAAATTGCGATAGAAATGCTTAAAATATTTTAAATGTTCAAAAGTCAGAACAAACAGTTGTTTCTTGCATGACTGGTTCTATATTAGCACATGGTATTTGTTCACAAGATAAGCGATAAGTGAAAACCAACAGTTGGACCACAATTCTTCCCTTTCAGCAGTTCACATTCCAATTCAAAAGCTGTCTGCAACTGTGTTACATCCCTAGAGGGTATGTGCAGGTAGAATGTCCTCAATAATGTCCATATGTTTTTCCAATGCAATATCAATATCAATAATAGATTTGATTATTTTATTCGCCTTTCTTGTTTTTAGTACAGGTATGACTGGCAGCTGAGGGATCAAATAATTTCTTGTGCATGAGAATACCTACTAGGCTACTACACATACTGTCGTCTACCTCTTAATCTGTTGTTTTCAAATGTTTTCTTTCTGACATAATACCTCGGCTTGTTTTAGCATTTGTTTCCTTTTTACCTATTATCACTAGCTTGTTAATTTATGTGTGCTCAATCTGAAAAGTCTCAGCATCTAGAATGTAGGAGATTATAATCTTCTTTTACTGCATTTTTCAGTGACAGAAAGATACTAAGTTTTGGTTAGCATGCAACTGATAGTAACCGATTTTAACATGTTGTTCTCGAACACTTATAGAAAATTCGGTGCTGTATATATAGATGGACATTGTTGTCAGTGTTGGCGATGTAGTTCTGCACAGAGCCTTTTGTGCGGTATATCATACACCCATAATAACACTATTTATCCGTCTATGGTGACTGTGTACTCGTCTTATTTTTGTGCCAGGAACTCCTATCTGGAATTGTTTTTCTTAGTTGCTTCATCAACTTTCGTTATTGTCATATCATTATGATCACCAAACAGTGCTGTTGGAAAAGGTGTCAATTCAGGTGACAAAAACAGCTCCAATATCAATCTCATGGTTGCTTGCTTGAAGACTTTCTAAGACTATTAAGTATATTTCACATGTTTCAAGCACCCTGATTAATCCAACCATCACATTATTTTGGTCACAGTGATTTGTTCTCTGGACTCCTGTTTGTTCAATTCTATTAGCTGTCCCTAGCCTGGTTACAAGCTGCACTTTAAACTGACTTGCTCACAGTGTATATTACTTTAAGTTCTTCCGAAAGTTGAAGTTTGGGTGCAATGAAACCCCTTTGTCAAGAGGTATCCGTCCTTGATGCACTCAGATAGGCTCGAAAAGGCGTCTACAAATTTGAATATGTTTTTTTCCCAAACGTTCACAAGTTAAGTAAGGCTTTAAGTTTTACGATGATTTTGATTATTGATGAACCTTTAAGATAAAACTACCAGATTCAATAAATTCAGGTGATAGATTTTGTGGTCACCATGGTCCTCTTGTATTTCCATGCCTTCCATGTCATATGCGTTGCTTTTTATTTTCCGTCTTCTTTGTGCCCCTCAAAGTCAGTTTCAGGATCATCCCTGTGAGCCAACATAGTATCAAAGTGTGCTTGCAGCTGATTGTACATGTGAATGTCTAAAGCCTATGAGTAGTTCTGCTTTATCGTAATCTTAATTGTCCAATCGGCCACATGCCATCATGGCCATGGCCATGGCACAAAAAGGGATTTCAATGAACATATGGCATATGAACTTTTATATACCTCGTCCATGACTTATCAAATACTAGTTTTCAAAAAATGAAATCGGAGCATTGCTCCTCTGAGAGCCTCCATTTTTAGCTCACCTGAGCCAAAGGCTCAAGGTGAGCTATTGGGATGGCCCTGTGTCCGTCGTCGTGCGTATGTGCGTCGTGCGTATGTGCGTCGTCGTTAACAATTGCTTCAAATGACATCTTCTCCTATACCGCTTGACAGAATTCAACCAAACTTTACAGAAATGTTCCTTGGGTCAAGCTCTTTCAAATTTGTTCAAAGAATTAAAAACAATGCAGAACTCTGGTTGCCATGGCAACCAAAGTGAAAAAATAAGGAAATCTTAAAAAATCTTCTTGTCAAAAACTGGAAGGGCCAGAGCTTACATATTTGGCACATAGCATCATCTACAGGTCCTCTATCAAGATTGTTCAAATTATGCCCCTGGGGTCAAAATTGGCCCCGCCCAGGGGGTCACAGATTTACATAGAGTAAATTAGAGAAGAAGACGTTTGAAAATTTCACTATATAACTGAGTTATATAGTGAAATTTTCAAACGTCTTCTTCTCTGAAACTAATGTGGCCAGAGCATTGATATTTGGCATGGTGTCACTTCTAGATGTCCTATACAAAAATTGTTCAAATGGTTCTGGTCAATTGCATAACTAGGTCACAGGAGCTAAAAATAGAATTTTTTCATTGAAAACTTAAAAAATCTTCTTGTCTGAAACTACAAGGGCCAGAGCTTAGATATTTGGCACATACCATCGCCTACAGGTCCTCTATCTAGTTTGTTCAAATTATGCCCCTGGGGTCGAAATTGGCCCCGCCCCGGGGGTCACAGTTTTACATAGAGTTATATAGTGAAATTTTCAAACCTCTTCTTCTCTGAAACTAATATGGCCAGAGCTTTGATATTTGGTATGGTGACACTTCTAGATGTCCTATACGAAAATTGTTCAAATGGTTCTGGTCGGTTGCATAACTAGGTCACAGGAGCTAAAAATAGATTTTTTTCAATGAAAACTTAAAAAATCTTCTTGTCTGAAACTACAAGGGCCAGAGCTTAGATATTTGGCACATACCATCGCCTACAGGTCCTCTATCAAGGTTGTTCAAATTATGCACCTGGGGTCAAAATTGGCCCCGCCCCTGGGGTCACAGTTTTACATAGAGTTATATAGAGAAAATTTCAAACATCTTCTTCTCTGACACTAATATGTGCAGAGCTTTTATATTCGGTATGGTGACACTTTTAAATATACTTTACATAATTTGTTCAAATTGTTCTGGTCTGTTGCATATCTAGGTCAGTCCTGGACCTAAATTATTATCGCCATTTTTTCAGCTATTTTCTCAGGTGAGCGAAATATGCCCCATGGGGCTCTTGTTTCAGGTAAGCCATGACACATCTGCCATTGTTAGTTAAAAGGGCCTGAATCGGAACTTTAAGGCAGCATTTCACTATACACTACACCTTTTAAATGCATCAGCAAATATGTAGGCTAAACCACTGTCTGTCACCAAACTACTAAGCTGGTGAGTAAGTGTATGCCACCAAGTATATATGCTAAGAATAAAATATTTTGACGCACAAAAGCATGGTAAGTTGCGTGACCCTAGCTACTGGTACTTAGTCCAAGAATGACCTAAAAAGAAAATTATCTAGGCCACAGAGGTCAAGGTTAAAGATCAATGTTAGTATTAATTTAACATTGTAACTAGTTTTAGTCATTGAAGTGCACTTACACGTGAAGTTATGTGACCGTAACTGAAGTACTTAGTCCAAAATTGACCTATTAAACGCAAACCAGTTTACAATGTCACAGAGGTCAAGGGCAAAGGTCAAGGTTACCAAACTGCAATGCAATATGTTACTCTCATTAAGGTGCATCTATGTTTTTTAAGTTTCATTGATATAATACTTAAACTTTCAGGAATTTACCTGGTATTCGATGCCAGGGTATAGCATAAAAGGTCCCATTTCGTGGAAATGAGTAAAAAAGGGTGGGTGGGGTAAACCGGAAATATATCAAAATGCTCAAGGATGACAAGGTGGCACCCGGTCAATTCTGAATGACAATGCTTTGAACTATCAATATCAATCAAGAAAAAAACTTAGGACGCAATTTCTAGGTGGACCTCCAAATCCTGATTTCTCTGCCGGACTATTTAGCGTAAAAGCGTTTACTGGGAAAGAACAGCGTTTTCTCCACTGTAAGAGCTAAAAGGAAGGCGGATTGGTGGTTTTAATCCAAACAGGCTGCTCTGGAACAAAAGAGATAAGCCGGAATCATCTTCCTGTAATCATTATCATGTCATCTCATCATGCATCTCTCATCATTTATGGGCGCTTGTCTCGCAGATCCTGGCAAATCTAGCTCTTCATTGGCAGACTCAACAATTTTACTGCCCGCACAATAGTTATGTTCCACTAAATGTTTTTCTTTTATTTTCGGACCGGCCACTTGTGGATTTGCAAACTTTTCCACTCAGAGCTCAATTTCTCACAGGGCCCCGATACGATTGCAAAAAACCGTCAGAAGTATATACCTTCTCGCGATTTTTTACTCTAAAAATAGCAATCGTGTCGGGGCCCCTGTGCGCAGTCGAGCATTACCCAGCTAAGACCTTAAATAAACAAGAATTTGTTTCTTTTTATAAATTTAAATAAAACAGTTGCTGATAAAAAAAAAGTCTGAACTGGTCAGCCAATTATTTAAATAGTAAATACTATTCTAACACACCTCGCCCACACCAGTATATAAGCGAAGAAGGACCGTCTCAGTGTACGAATTTTCAGTAGAACACTCGCGCGCTAAACGTTCTAACGTGACGTCATTTGGCTTCAAAAATGCGTACGCCAGGCCCAAGAAATGTAGCGCCGTTGCTTCGGTGCAAATTAAGGTTAATCATGTGTTAGAATCGAAATAATAAATTCATACCAGTGTTTTATCTAACAATCGAACACGGGTAGTCGTTGAGATGCTTGTAATTAAACCACTCGGCCTAAAGGCCTCGTGATTAAATTACTACGCATCTCAACTCCTACCAGTGTTCGATTGCACGATAAAACACTGGTATGAATTTATTATTTCTTAAGTATTAAATTCATTTCATCACATTTTATGCTTCACAGATTTGCAATTGGGTCAAATTGACCATACCATACAACTTTGTAAATAACTGTTATAGAGACTCTTTGCAAGTATATAACAATGATCCCTTCCTACAACGGCCCTCCTGAAATGATTCCCTCCGTACAACAATGCTTGCCGTTGTTCTTTAACTCTTTCCTCCCTGAAACTTTAAATGGACAATTCCAGTTTCCATTTTAGTCTAGTCCATTTCTGACTTTTAAGGGTTGTTTTGTCGATGTTTGGCATTATGACAAACAGTGAAGACCCTGATCAGAGGGCTCCTTTCGGAGCCCTCTGATCTGGGTCTTCACTGTTTGCATAGGACAAGTGTACTATTCACATGTACACTGTTTGGAAAGGACGCCTATATGCGGGACTAGGGTTCAAAGGGTTAAAAAAGACAATTATATCTAATCCTTTCTCTGCTGCAATATCGTCTGCTAAAAATTGTCATCTGCTGTTTCTTCTCAAAGTTATGTATTGGCCATTTTGACAGAAGAGACATAAAGATGCCAGAGAAGCAACAAACATTCTGATCAGGGTTCAAACTGTTTGCAAATGTAAGCAAAGTGTATCATTATTCCCTTCCTATAACAACTCCCTCCGAACAACACATACAATGTTTGATTCAAATTTGTGTTGTTGTAGATTTACTGGATTGCCATGAATTTGAAGTAGAACTATTCCTTAGACAATGGCAGTTAGATATTAGAAAGATTTCTTGTTTAGTATTTTTTCTAATATTACATGTTATTCTATATTGTAGGAGACAGATTCTGTGGTAAATATTATCCTGTCTCTGGCCTACTACTTTTACAACCTGATGCCTCTGTCACGGGGATCTAGGTGAGTTGCTCATTACATCTGAGCGTCATTTTCAATGTGATTCTCTTGGTGCAGTTTTGTACTTTGAATGTGTTGGCTGTACATGACCTTTGTATTGATGGGTTGTAATCATGCTGAAATGCTACGAGATATTTGTAACCTTTTATTATTTCCTATTAACCACAAGTGGTAAACCGAAACATAGCCGTAAGCCAGTATTTCCTGTCTTTTGATAGTGCATAAATGTGAATCTGCAACCAGAGACTTTGCATTAACATCAACACACTGTTTATGTTGTTTTGTTTGTCAAATCAGTTAATACCTACATAGTGTATACCAATTTGCCATCCTTTACCCAATAACCTGTTTCTAGTTTTGAAGACAGGTTACTACTTAAAGTAGTTTGAAAGTAAAGTAGAATGTGTCTTAAGGTGAATTCTGCTTTATTTTCAGTCTGCTTTAAGGTACCATCTGCTGGAATAAAGAAATTGTTTCTTATTGTGCATATTCATTGCTGTAAAGTGGGACAGAATGCTTCGTAAGGCCCATTCTGCTGTACTTCCAACCTGCTTTAAATTGTCACCCATCTTCAGAACTAGAGCTAGTCTATAGAGTAATTGGTTAACTCATTATACCCTGAAACTTCCAATGGACAATTACTGTTTGCAAGAAAGCCTGGTCCATTTTCGACTATTTAGGGTCGTTTTTTATAATATATTACAAAATGAAAAACAATGAAGCCCCTGATCAGAGGGCTCCTGTAGGAGCCCTCTGATCAGGGACTTCAATGTTTGCATGGGACAAGTGTACTCTTCGCAGGTACACCTTTGGTAAAGGATGCATATATGCGTCACTAGGGTTCAATGAGTTAAAAACATTACATTTTGTTTCTCTACTTTCAGTGTGGTGGCCTACTCTGTGGCTCTGGGTTTGATTATGTCAGTGAGCAGACAGGTCACAGGCAAATTACCCACAGGAAAGGTAAAACTCTTGATTAATTAAAAATATTACCGTTTGCACAGTTTATGGAATGTTCTATTGTCTCCAACTCTGTATTTTGTAAAAAAAAAAGCAAAAAAAGCTGGATAGCTTTCAGGACATGTGGACACCTTTAAACATAGATGATAATAACTAGTTTAGTGCCTGATGAAAGAAATGCAGGGGACCGTTTCATAAAACTTTGTATGACAAATGTTGTCGTCAGTCAGATTATAAACGTCTTAATTATTATTTATTTCTCTATCTAATCCTGTCTTTTGACATCTTTTTTAGAATTGTCTTGAAAAGATGATTCAAAAGAGATGTCACAAGACAGGGTTAGATAGAGAAATTAGAAATTAAATGTATTTTAAAGTTTTGACTTGTGGAAATGGACCCCAGATAGTTATGATTATGAAGGAGCTTTCTGCTGTATTATTATCATGTGTTAACCCTTTCCCCCATAGAAGCGACTTTTAGCGTATTTGATTTATTCCTCCGCTAAAGAAAAGAGTTCCAATTTATACCATCATGAACATTTACCATAAACATATTTTTCTATATTAAAGCAGATTGTAGTTTAAAGCAGGCTGAAAGTAAAGCAGAATATGCCTTAAGGCACATTCTGCTTTACTTTCAACCTGCTTTAAGTAGTCATCTATTTTCAAAATTATAAATAGGCTATTGGGTAAAGGGTTAAACAGTCACTTGTCATTCAGGAACATCAATCCTTTTTAAAGAATGGCCACTTGACTAAAGTTAAACATAAAAACCAAGGCAGGTGGCTGCTTAAAGCAAGGTGAAAGGAAAACAGAAAACTCCTGGAGGAACGTTTGGTTTTACTTTCATTATGCTTTAAGCTGCTTCTTGTATTTGACTTCATGAGACACCAATGAGTCTTTATCAAACTTTATTTAACTCAATCACCCCTGCAACTTTTTAGCTCACCTGAGCCAAAGGCTCAAGGTGAGCTATTGGGATGGCCCTGTGTCCGTCGTCGTCCGTTGTTTGTCGTCCGGCGTCCTTAACAATTGCTTCAAATGACATCTCCTCCTATACCGCTTGACAGAATTCAACCAAACTTTACAGAAATGTTCCTTGGGTCAAGCTCTTTCAAATTTGTTCAAAGAATTAAAAAACAATGCAGAACTCTGGTTGCCATGGCAACCAAAGTGAAAAAATAAGGAAATCTTAAAAAATCTTCTTGTCAAAAACTGCAAGGGCCAGAGCTTAGATATTTGGCACATAGCATCATCTACAGGTCCTCTATCAAGTTTGTTCAAATTATGCCCCTGGGGTCAAAATTGGCCCCGCCCCGGGGGTCACAGATTTACATAGAGTTATATAGTGAAATTTTCAAACGTCTTCTTCTCTGAAACTAATGTGGCCAGAGCTTTGATATTTGGCATGGTGACACTTCTAGATGTCCTTTACCAAAATTGTTCAAATAGTTCTGGTCAGTTGCATAACTAGGTCACAGGAGCTAAAAATAAAAAAAATTCATTGAAAACTTAAAAAAATCTTCTTGTCTGACACTACAAGGGCCAGAGCTTAGATATTTGGCACATACCATCGCCTACAGGTCCTCTATCTAGTTTGTTCAAATTATGTCCCTGGGGTCAAAATTGGCCCCGCCCCGGGGGTCTCAGTTTTACATAGAGTTATATAGTGAAATTTTCAAACGTCTTCTTCTCTGAAACTAATATGGCCAGAGCTTTGATATTTGGCCTGGTGACACTTCTAGATGTCCTATACCAAAATTGTTCAAAAGGTTCTGGTCGGTTGCATAACTAGGTCACAGGAGCTAAAAATAGATTTTTTTCAATGAAAGCTTAAAAAAGTCTTCTTGTCTGAAACTACATGGGCCAGAGCTTAGATATTTGGCACATAGCATCACCTACAAGTCGTCTATCAACTTTGTTCAAATTATGCCCCTGGGGTCAAAATTGGCCCCGCCCATGGGGTCACAGTTTTACGTAGAGTTATATAGAGAAAATTTCAAACGTCTTCTTCTCTGAAACTAATATGTCCAGAGATTTTATATTCGGTATGGTGACACTTTTAAAAATTCTTTACATAATTTGTTCAAATTGTTCCGGTCTGTTGCATATCTAGGTCAGTCCTGGACATAAATTATTATCTCCATTTTTTTCAGCTATTCTCAGGTGAGCGAAATATGCCCCATGGGGCTCTTGTTTATGAATAAGTCCAGTTTCCTATTAGGTCTAGTCCATTTATGACACCTTTGGGTTGTTTTGTGCAATACATTGCAAAATGGTAAACAGTGCAGACCCTGATCAGAGGGCTCCTTTAGGGGCCCCCTCATCTGGGTTGAATGTGTTACAGTGGAGAATGTGTTATTCTTTCCCAATAAACGCATTTATGCTAAAACGTTTATTTCCACTGCAAACAGTTTGGAGCCAGATCAGACGCAGGGTAATCCGGCGTCTGATCAGGCTCCAAACTGTTTGCCACTCAGATAAAAATGAATTGTAAGAAATATCTAAAAATTTACATTGGTTACACCATTGGACTACGGTACAAGGGGTCGTGAGTTCGATCCCCCGCCGGACCAGCGGTCTGAGTAGGGGATTTTTTCTAAATCCCCGATGATGTACAGGAATGTCCTTGAGCAAGACATGTACCGCGAATTGCTCCTCTCCACCCAGGGGTTAAAATGGGTACCTGTGAAGGGTCCGAGTCGGTACTGCGGCTGCATTTGACTGCGCCATATGTTAGCAGTGCTCAATATTGTAGGCAAGATGGCTCAATGATCAGGGGAGTATATTTCGGACTGAAAGTAGCCTTTAACTTGTTATATTTATGTTGTCTACGTTTCAGTGTTTTGCGTTTGCATTTAAACGGGAAAGATTAATGTTTTCTCCACTGTGAGTGAAGTTATCAAGATTGGATAGAGATTTGTAAAATGCTCATGAGGAGGAATAGGTATAAGTGGCCTGAGGGGAAGCTGCGGAGAAAATGAATACCGTAAAATTCTAAAAATTGTGACTCCCTGTGAAAATGCTGTATTTATCCTCACATTGAAACTCGTTGCTTTTATCACACAGTAATTTATCAAAAAGGTGCAAACTGAATGGCAAACAGTGTAGATCCTGATCAGACTGCTCCCTCAGGAGCAGTCTGATCAGGATCTACATTCTTTGCTCAGGCATATTTAGGACCATTACGGCAATATATACATTGCTGGCTAGGTTTATTGACTGACCAATGACTGATGTACTGTTTCAGCTACTGGAGATGGAGGCCATGTTGTCAGGAGCTCCAGATGCCTTCATACTAGTCACCAAACAGTGGATGAATATAAAAAGGTAGTACACAAAAAGTTCTATAATCCCTTGTGTTCAAACCTTTGTGGTTTAACCCATTGCTCTATAAATACCCACTTTTACGAAGAAAATACATGTAGTTCCATTTTGTATCATAAGAAATATTTTTTATATCCCAGCAGATTTTAATTTGAAGCTAGCTGAAAGTAAAGCAGAATTTTATTTAAGGCACATTCTTCAGTGCTTTACTTTCAACCTGCTCTAAGTGGTCACTGATTGTGTCACCTGCTGTAGGCAAAGGTGACACTTCGCAATAACTTTCCCTTAGCCTGTCTGTCCATCATGCTTTTTCCGTCAAAATTTTATTTTTCATTATAACTCCTGCTCTTCCGAAGCTTTAAAGATAAAATTTCATTTCTGGAAAGAGCATGACAAGTGAAAGTGTCTTGCACAAGGTTTAAAACTCTTGAGTCATTACTGTGTTACTTAATTCCCCTTTTCCACATTTTCTTTTCCTGTAGATTGCTTCTATTATACTGAAGCGTTTGAAATGAAATTTCATTTATAGAAACGAATTGATGAGTGAAAATATCTTGCACAAGATTCATAACTCTTGCATCAATACTGTTAGAGTTATTCCCCTTTCCCACAATTGCTATTTTTCTGCCTATAACTCCCGTTCTACTGATTTATGTATTTTCGGGTGAAATTTTATTTATAGAAAGAAGTTTATGAGTTAAAGTGTCTTGCAAATGGTTTATAACACTCTTGCATCAATACAATGAAGAGTTTTCCCCCCATTTCTGTACTTTTATTTTCCAGCAGATAATTTCTGCTATACTGAAGCTCTTCATTTTGGGTATAACTCTTGTTCGACTGATGCTTGCTGGCAGGCTACACATGTGTTGCGAGGAATACCCTTCTAGTAATAGAAACAGGCTACATTCTGTATTGGGTAATGGGTTAGGAGTATGCTAAAAATATTAGAGTGAAATATGTCTCTTAAAATATATTTTGTGACAGGAAGAAGATATTTTTTGAATATATTTTTGGAGATATTACATTGTTTGTAAATCAGTTGTTGTTTTCCTGAACTATTGCCAGATACAAATGTACAGTAAAACCTCTCTATGACCACGTAATTGTGTTAATTATTAGGTGTTTAACCCTTTCCCCCATAGAAGCGCCTTTTAGCGCATTCAGTTTATTCTTGCCCTGAAGAAAATAGTTCCAATTTATACAATCATAAATATGTATAATGCAAAATAGTTTTTATACTCTAGCAGATGATAGCTTAAAGTAGGCTGAAAGTAAAGCAGAATGCGCTTAAAGCGCATTCTGCTTTACTTTCAACCTGCTTTAAGTGGACACCTATATTCAATACTAGAGATAATTATGCTATGTGGGAAAGGGTTAAGACAGGTGACTGCTTAAATCAAGGTGACAGTAAAACAGAAAGCTCCTTTAGAAGCTTGCTTGCTTTAAGCTGTCACCTGTCTTATACAATCAATGAGTCTTCATTTTAGTGGTGGTAATAGAGAGGTTTTACAGTATAACTCCAGATAAGTGGAGAATTTCAATGTGTATTCACTAACACAATCATGTACAATCGAACTTCGATATCTCGAACTCGCTTAACTCGAACTATCCGATAGTTCGACACATGAACTGCATTGTTTCATGCTCGGTTAGGTCGATCATACCCATATTTCAAAGTTAAAACGTGGCTAAGCCACGTTTCAACTTTGAAATACGGGTATGTTCGATTTAACCGAGTTCGAGATATCGAAGTTCCACTGTATATTCTATTTATAACTCTCTTTGAGATGATACTAATGAGTGGTCAAAACTATGGGGTTTGATGGAGGCACAAAGGAGACTATTTTGAAATTTACTGTTCTGATTTCATCTTATCTCCAACACTGAACAGATGCATTTGGTGGGGATTGTCATTCCTTTTGATTATAACAAAACTTTCATAGAAAAAAACTGTTATTCTAAAATAATGTATATGTACATGTATATTAATATATTGAACCCTAAAGAATAGTTTTCTCATCATTTACATACAGTTTACCTGTGGAACGTACATGTCTTATGTAAACAGTGTAGACCCTAAAAGAGACCTTTGATCAGGGTCTGCACTGTGTGTCATTTGCAATAAATTGTAAAACCTAACCCTGTATAGTCAGGTTGGAATTTTCCATTTGAAGTTTCAGGGGTGAATGTGTTCAACTCTTAGAGAGTCCTAGCAGTGAATATTTGCATTTTGCAAACAGTATGGCTTCAGACCAGGTGCTGGATTCAGTCAGGTTCCAAACTCTGAAGCTGATTGCCATTTGGACTATATTTCTGAAAATATCTTGTGCTCAAAGCCTTACAAAGATTGTTAGTAATTTATTGAAACTGTATGCAAACACTGACAACCATAATTTATCTGTCATTTCAGATTAGCGTCGCCTATGTCAGGACATCCCAATGTTTGGGAAGCTTTCCCCACAGTCAGGAGTGTGCTAGAAGTTCTCAATGTCAACACAGAATCCTGCTCTTAACCTTTAAACTCCTTCCTTCTCAAACATCGACTGGCTTCAATATTAGCTGCTTTTGTTACTTGTGCAGTATGCAAAATTAGGTTGAATAGCAAGGCTGTTCTATACTTTTAGTTTGGTTTTGAAACTAACAATGAACTCAATTACCCATACTCCATAGATACACCTTTTCACGCATTTAATTAATTTCTTTCCTTGAAGAAAATAGTTCTGTTTTATACAGTGATGAATGTGCAACATAAGAAATAATTCCTATATCCTAGTAGATGGTAGCCGTAAGCAGTCTGAAAGTAAAGCAGAATGCACCTTAAGATACATCAGTTTTATTTTCAATCTGCTGCAAGTGGTCTCCTGTCTTTAAAACTAGAAACAGGGTATGAGATTAACACTTTACCCCATAGCCTGTTTCTAGTTTTTAAAAAGCTAACCACTGAAAGCAGATTGAAAGTAAAGCATAATGCACCTTAACACATATTCTGCTTTACTTTTCAGTCTGCTTAAAGGTACAATCTACTAGAAAATATTTATTTTGACACACATTCATGACTGTATAAATTTGAGCTATTTTATTTAGTGGAAGAATAAATCAAAGGTGTAAAAACGCATATCTATGAAGCAATGGGTTTAGAAGATGAAAGTGCCTGTAATCAACAACTGTTAGATTTGTTATAATCATGTCTGTTCACTGTTAACCCGTTCCTCCATTTATCTCAGTGCAAATAGCCTATATCCAACTGGTGTAGCATATATAGTAACTGGGTGTTAACACATTCAACCCTAGCCATGAGTATATTCGTCTTCAACAATCAATATACATGTGAATAGTACACTTTTCCTATGCAAACAGTGTAGACCCTGATCAGAGGGCTCCTGTAGGAGCCCTCTGATCAGGGTCTGCACTGTTTGCCATTTTGCAATATGTTATCAAAATCAACCCTAAATAGTCAAAAGAAAATTTACCTCAATTGGAATTGGCCATTTAAAAATTCAGGTGTGAATGAGTTAACACAAGATAAAGGTAAAGCAGAAAACTCCTATGGGGCTTTCTTTCTTTCTACTTTATCTTCATCTTGCTGGAACCTGCAACCTGTATTCAACACAATCAATGGGAGGAAAGATTAAAGGCTTAAAAAAGTGCATATGTGGAGGAATGGGGTAAGTTAGGTTGCATTTATAAAGACTTTATTAATGTTGCTATGATAAAAGAAAATATTTTATGTGTAAAAGTTTTTAACTGGTAAGCAATAGGCATTTATTTTAAATTTTGTTTCATTTGTTATGTGTAAGGCTTCACAAATCTTATTTCTGCAACTCTGCACTTTTAGAGTACATAAGTTTTTAGTGTTAACCCTTTCCTTTGAAGCTTATTTTCAGTGTTTAAGACAGGTGACTGCTTAAAACAGAGTGATAGTAAAGTAGAACTCTCCTTGAGGATATGTCTGCTTTAATCAGCCTTTTACCAGGTTGTACCATTTATCAGGACAGGATAGAATATATCCATGAGAAAAAGGTAAAGACATGGAATGTGTTACTTGAACTCTTTACCCAATAGCTCATTTTCCTTATTGAAGACAGATGGTTGCCTAACCCCATGTCCTGTTTCTAGTATTAGAAGACAGATGACTTCTCAAAGCAGATTGAAAGTAATGCTTTACTTTCAGCCTGCTTTAAGCAACAATCTGTGAGCATATAGGAAATATTTCTTATTGCGCATATTGATGACTGTATAAAGTGGAACTATTTTCTTTAGAGATTGAATAAATTAAAGGTATAAAAAGGTGTATCTATTGGGTAAGCAGTGAAGGGAAAAGGGTTAAATGGTTTTGACTTGATTTTGTAGGAACAGTGTAATGTGCTAACAATGCAGTTAAAACCTAATCAGTTGTTATTGTTTGAAGTTGTATCTTACATATCCCATGTATGGTGCCAAATTTTAGTATTATAAAGTATGTACATAGGAAAAACTCTACTACAGTCAAGCTTGTATTAAGTGACCAGTGGAAAAAAGGTATATTGAGTCTTTGTGAAAGGTTGTAGCTTAATGCAGGATAAAAGTAATGCAGAAAGCTCCTGTAGGAGCTTTCTGCATTACTTTTGTCCTGCATTAAGCAGTTTCATGTCTTTAAAGATATCTATGTGAACACTAAGATGAATGGTAGCTTGATAGAAGTTTGAAAGCTTAAGTGATATGTAATTCAGTAGTTTATAATTAACCCATTTATGCCTGGAGTCCCACACAGAGGACATGGGGTTAACAGTGTAGACCCAGGTGAGATGCATTCAGATGCTATTCTATAACCCATTACCAAATAGCCCTTTTCTAGTTTTGAAGGCATGTGACCACTGAAAGCAGGTTAAAAGTAAATCAGAATGTGCATTAAGACACATTCTGCTTTACTTTCAGCCTGCTTTAATCTACCATCTCCTAGGATATAGAAAATATTTTGTATGCTGCATATTCATGACTGAATAAATAGAAACTATTTTCTTCCATGGAGAAATAAATTAAATGCATGAAAATGCATATTTATGGAGTAATTGGTTAAGAAAGTGTGGATATGTCTACAGAGCAAAAGCTGAAGTAGAAAGAATGGAGCTTTCTGCATTACATATGTTCTGCATTCGGCCAATACCTGTGGTATACACTTCTCATGGGTCTTTTGAATTGTCGATTAACCCGTTACTCCATAGCCTGTTTCTAGTATTGAAGATAGGAGACCACTTAAAGCAGGTTTAAAGTAAAGCAGAATGCACCAAAAGGCGCATTCTGCTTTACTTTCATACTGCTTTAAGCTACCATCTGCTAGAATATAGAAAATGTTTATTATGATACATGTTCTTGACTGAACACATTGGAACTATTTTCTTCAGTTGAGGTATAAATTATATGCGCTAAAGGCGCTTCAATGGGGGAAGGGTTAACCCTTTACCTGATAGCCTATTTCTAGTACTTAAGATAGGTGACTACTTAAAGCAGGTTGAAAGTAAAGCAGAATGCGCCTTAGGGCGCATTCTGCTTTACTTTCAGCCTGCTTTAAGCTATCATGTGCTTTAATATAGAAAATATTCCCTATATTACATATTCATTACTGATTAAATTGGAACTACTTTCTTCAGCGGATGAATAAATTGTATCCGCTAAAAGGCGCTTCTATTGGGGAAAGGGTTAAAACAGTTTTGTTTCATGCAAACTTAAAAATTGACAATGATTCTTTCCATCACACACAGTGATATAGCATAAGTACCCAGGCATAAATGGTTTGATGGAGTATACTGATCATATCTGACAGATGTTGCTGTCATCTAGTCCACACCCAGTCTTGTACAGTGAAACTGGTGTACAGTGACCTTTCAATGAAGAAGGATAGCCCATCTCTTACAACTAAACAATGCTTAATGTAGGATAAATACATTGCAGTAAGCACCTGTTTGAGCTTTCTTCAATATATTTATCCTGCATTAAACAATAATTGGTTTTGACAGACTGCCCATCTGGGACCTGCCGTACGAAACGTCGTACAACAAAAATGGTCATAAGCCAAACTTTAAAATACATCTTATTTCTTATTCCTCCATATAATCCTGTCTTGTGACATCTCTTTATAATTGTTTTGTCAAGACGATTCCAAAGAGATGTCACAAGACAGGATTCGATGGAGAAGTAAATGATAATTGAGAATTTTAGAAACTGGCTTATGACAATAGTTGTGCGACGTTACATAAAATGGGGCCCCAGGCCTCTATTGAAAGGTCTCTGAATCCAAGTTTCATTTTATTGTGTTATTTTCAGATAGGTTGATTTATTTATCTTGCTTTCAAAGGTGTATGTCTCTAGTTTTATCAAACCCTCTGCTCAGAATCCACACTATCATACTTGCTGCATACATGTATGAGGCTATTGAAAGTGCTTCAACTCATTCACAGCTGAAACTTCATATGGATAGTCCCAGTTCCCAATTAAGTCAACTCTAGTTTTGACTATTGAAGAGTGTTCTTTACAATGTATTACAAAATGACAAACAATGCAGACCCTGATCAGAGGGCTCTGAAAGGAGCCCTCTGATCAGGTTCTACACTGTTAACATAATGACTAGAGTATTCTTCACAGGTATACTGTTTGTAAATGACAAGTATACTCTGATCAGGGTCTACACTGTTTGTCAATTTGATCGTAATACACAGTTTGTCATTTTGTAAAAACTACCCTGAACAGCCAAAAATAGAATAGACTTATTTAGAAACTGGAATTGTCAGTTTTAAGTTTCAAGGATGAATGAGTTTTGTGTTTGCCGTGCTATTCACCATTTAGCTGTGTTTGAGGGTGATGACTTTGATCATCGACTAAAGACTGTATATGCAGGTTTTAGACATTTTTCTATGCAATGAAAATATTTGTGATTGAAAAAATTGATTTTATACTTTTGTTAATGAAATTTGTGAGTTATGAGTGAACTAATTAATAAAGATATTTAATAATAAATGTTTGGCTTTTGTTGTACTGAATGAATACCATATAATGTAATTACTTGTACTTGCAATGTCTCAAGCTGTACTAACCAGATTTTACTGTTTTCCCAGACATGTATTTTGGCTTCTTTGCCGTGTCCTTTGTATACTGTAAAACCTGTATTTTTCGCGTCATGAATATTTTGCGCAATGCGATTTTGTATTAATTTGCGACATCATGCAATATTTCTAGCAGGTGGTAGCTTAAAGCAGGCTGATAGTAAAGCAGAATGTGCCTTAAGGCACATTCTGCTTTACTTTCAACCTGCTTTAAATAATGTCACCTATTTTCAAAACTAGAGACATTCGCGAAATTAATAGGTAAATTATATTCTCGCGAATAAAACTGGTTTTACAGTGAGTACTTGAGAACAACTCTGCTCACTGATGATGGTGACAGGTAGCAGATTAACTCATTACAACAGAAATATCCCTTTTTACACCTTTAACTTATTCCAAAGAAAATAGTTCCAATTTATACATTTGGGAATATGCACCATAAGACTACATCTTAGCAGATAGTAGCTTTAAGCTGGCTGCAAGTGAAGCAGATTGCGCCTTTGTATTCTGCTTTACTCTCAGTCTGCTTTAAGTGGTCACTTATCTTTAAAAAAAGAAACAGGTTATGGGTAAACAGCTTAATATTGAGTACTTTACCTAATAAGTATTTTGCACTTGTGACTATGGGGAAAACTTCGTAGTAAAAGGCTGACAAGGATGCAAATTCCAATACACATTCAATGTTGGTAACATGCATGTAAAACAAAAACACTAGTTCATGTATGTGGTAAGCCTGCTTGGCATTGCATTTATTACAAATTGTACAACATTCATAGACATGCAGACAAAACGAGATTACTTTCAGTAATAAGTTAACCATATTGCCCCACCTGTTGGTTATACCACCTCTGCTACTACATCTATTGTTGTTCAAAAGTTAGCACTTTCCTTAATACCTATGCCTTTCCACCCATTTACTACTATTCATCCAAGGGCCCGTCATTATTCCACTCTCATGATAAAAAACAATAAAAAAATTGATGCACACCAACGGGTGTTAGCTAAAAGAAGACTAATAGTAAAGCTTTACTTTCATCCTTCTTTAACCCTTTCCCCCATAGAAGCGCCTTTTAGCGCATTCAGTTTATTCTTGCCTTGAAGAAAATAGTTCCAATTTATACATTCATAAATATGTATAATACAAAATATTTTCTATATTCTAGCAGATGATAGCTTAAAGCAGGCTGAAAGTAAAGCAGAATGCGCTTAAAGCGCATTCTGCTTTACTTTCAACCTGCTTTAAGTGGACACCTATATTCAATACTAGAGATATGCTATGTGGAAAAGGGTTAAGGAATCGCACACCTTCAGGCAACATTTAAAACAATGCAGGAATGAGCTTTGCTTTGAAAACAATGTTAGACTCGCCTGCATTACCAACACTGTTAATTCTTTCACCCCTGAGACTTCAATAGGATAATTCCAGTTTCCATTTAAATCTAGTTCTTTTCAATATATTTAGGGGTGATTTTAACAATATATTGCAAAATGACAAACAGTGCATACCCTGATCAGAGGTCTCCTGGACGAGCTCTCTGATCAGGGTTTGCACCGTTTGCATAGAACAAGAGTACTCTTCATAGGTACATTGTTTGATGAACATACTCGTTGCTAGGATTGAATGTGCTAATTGGTCTATGGTTGATTACAGCGGGGATCTCTACCGGTCATACCAGCCAGTACACCCTTCCAAAGTCTGATGTAATGAGTTTATTACCAGCTAGAGCCCCCTTTCAACCCTACATTGCCCTAGCTGACTGTATTTTCTGTATAAACTGATAACCTCATATTTTCCGGTATTTTGCTTACCTCAGTAATGTGGAATGTCTAGCAAAATAGAAATAAATCACTGGCCATTGTTTTACTTCTAAATAAGAGATTAAAGACCAGAATTGGTAAAGATATATCATAAATTAATTAATTTAACTCTTTGAACCCTAGTCCCGCTTATAGGCGTCCTTTTCAAACAGTGTACATGTGAATAGTACACTTGTCCTGTGCAAACAGTGAAGACCCAGATCAGAGGGCTCCGAAAGGAGCCCTCTGATCAGGGTCTTCACTGTTTGTCATAATGCTAAACATTGACAAAAACAACCCTTAAAAGTCAGAAATGGACTAGACTAAAATGGAAACTGGAATTTTCCATTTAAAGTTTCAGGGAGGAAAGAGTTAATAAAACTATTTGTATGTTGCTTACAGATTGGATAAATACAGCTTTTAACAATGTCAGGAAGAGAAGCTATCTGATTCAGTAGTTTAGATTTTCTCTCTACTTTTGAAAAAACTGCCTGATAATTCCTTGATTTTAAGCCAGTTTTCAAATACCCTGAATTTTCCCTACAAAAAGGGAATTTTTTCTCCCTTTTTCCAGTTTTCCAGAATAAGTGACCACCTTGAATAACTTTAAACAAGTTAAATATCTACAGTGTGTTTCTATATTTGTTAAGGTAAGTCACTGGAATCAAATGGAACAATGCTTGCTGTATTGCATAGCCAACGAATGTGTTGAAGCAATGTCAGATCCACCTTTTGACATCTCAAACAGGTCGTTGAACTTCAATCTCTCAAACTCGCGTAACCCAAAATTTCCCGTATTTCTGCACCTGAATTTCATTATTTCTACTTATTTCATTATTTCTACTTCACTAAAGTCTAACCTATCCTAATTTCAAAGTTAAAACGTGGCTTAGCCACGTTTTAACTTTGAAATAAGGATATTTTCAACTTTAGCGAGTTAGAGATATCGAAGTTTGACTGTATCTGCACACATCACCCCAGTCATGGCATGATCACAACTCTATATTGTCTTTCTGTTCAGGTGTGAACAGAGAGCAAAGACCTATATCTTTAGTCTCAGTTTCATCCAGAGGTAATTGTACAGGCCTTGGTCGACGGAACAGAGTTGGTAAACTCTGGTAATGTATTGTTCTTTTAAACTGCTCACCAACATTTTTCTGTAACAGAAAACAATCCCGAGTCAGTTAACCCTTTCGCTCTCAATGACGCTTTAAAGCGCATTTGCAAACAGTTTGGATCCTGATCAGACGCCGCGTTACGCGGCGTCTGATCAGGATCCAAACTGTTTGACACTCGTTTTGAAAGTTCTTCAGTCATACTGCCTTATTTTGTAACTTTGAAACGACATTGCAGACAACAAAATTGAAGCTGACGACAATGAAACGGTAAAGGGGTAAACATCTCACGAAAATGTTGGCAGTGAAAGTGTTAAATGCTCAAACATCAGAAAATCATCATCATCAATACTGCACGCCTTCACTGAAACTGAAATTTATATGCATGCGCTGGTCAAACAAGTATTAACAATATTTAGGTGTTTTTACACTTATAATATTATACAGAGACAGGGAAGCTGATACAGAGCAACCCAGGCAAATGCCAATGCCAATACAGACCTCTGGTTCTTTTGCATGCCCAGAGTATAGCACTGATACACATCCAAAGGGCAAGGCCCAACGCTTATAAAGCGTTTAAGCCGAGTCTGAGTTCTCAAGCATTTAATTGGTCAGATTTGAGCCTAGGCTCAGGCTCAAATCTGACCAATCAAATGTTTGAGAATGATTTAAGACTCAGCTGAACCGCTTTATAAGCATGGACCATGGTTCTGTTGGGCATCAAACTCACCAACCTGGATTGGCAGTCTAACCTGTTACCTTTAGACCACTATTTGTCAGTTCAAGATAAAACTAACAAACTCTTGTACAGTATATTTCAAATACTAGCCATTGAAATTGACATAATCTGATTGTTAAACTTACGCCAATGATTTCTGCCACCAATTTCTTGTATGCCTCTTTCTTTTTCCTTTCCCCTAGTTTCTGATGTGCATTTCCATTGATCAACTTCTCATCGAATGACTGAAAGTATGATTTACAAATGTGACAAAACATGATATACTTAAGAAATAATCTATGTTCTACCGTTGTGAAACGGTATTTTACAACGGTTGGGAGTTGTGGTGCGCAGGAATTGACCACGAAGGCCGAAGGCCTGAGAGGTCAATTCCTGAGCACCACAATGACTGACCATTGTAAAGTACCGTTTCACAATGGTAAAACATAGAATATTTCGATTCTAACATGACCAGATTTAAAGAAATTCATTAGAAAGGAAATCAAATGTTCCATACTTATTTCCTCAGCGGATGCAGTTTTTCGACCGAATAACCTTTTCCGCGACATTACAAGAATCTAACACCCAACAGCTAATTTACATATACCGATCCAAAATCTGGCATAGAACAAACATAAATCAAACAAGACGGAAGAAAGGGAAAATTACAGTAACATGACTGGTTAAAAGTATATGGTCTTTACGGGCTATATGAATAACGTAAGAAATTTCAACAAGAGGCCCATGCAGGCCTAAATATCGCTCACCTGGAATACCAACACAAGGGTCACATGACCCCTGGGGTGGGATCACTTTTCACCCAAGAGACCAATTTCACCCAATTCCAAAAATCTTGCTGATGAACTTGAAAAATATTTTGTACATAGATGGTTTCAGACGGGAAGACTTTTCATTGAAAAAAATCTATTTTTAGCTAATATGACCCAGATATGCAACATACCCGAACCATTTCAGCAATATTGGTAAAGAACATCTAAAAGTGTCACTATGCTAAATATCAAAGTTCTTGCCATAGTAGTTTCAGAGAAGAATATTTCACTACATAACTATGTAAAAACTGCGACCCCTAGGGCGTTGGCTGTTTTAACCCCAGGGGCATAATTTGAACAATCTTGATAGAGGACCTAAAAGTGATGCTTTGTGCCAAAAATGTAAGCTCAGGGTACTGTGGTTTCAGACAAGAAGATTTTTTAAGATTTCATTGAAAAAATCTCTATTTTTAGCTCCTGTGACCTAGATATGCAACTGACCAGAACCATATTTACAATATTGGTTAAGGGCTTCTAGAAGAGTCATCATGCCAAATATCAAAGCTCTGACCATATTAGTTTCAGAGATAAATATGTTTGAAGATTTCACTACATAACTCTATGTAAAATTACGACTCCCAGGGCGGGGTCATTTTTTACCCCAGGGACATTATTTGAACAATCTTGATAGAGGACCTGTAGATGATGCTTTGTGCCAAATATCTAAGCTCAAGGTACTGTGGTTTCAGACAAGAAGATTTTTTAAGTTTTCATTGAATTTTTTTTAGCTCCTGTGACCTAGATATGCAACGGACCGGAACCATATTTACAATATTGGTTAAGGGCTTCTAGAAGAGTCACCATGCCAAATATCAAAGCTCTGGCCATATTAGTTTAAGAGAAGAAGAGGTTTGAAGATTTCACTATATAACTCTATGTAAATTTACGACCCCGGGGCGGGGTCATTTTTTACCCCAGGGACATAATTTGATCAATCTTGCTAGAGGACCTGAAGACGATGCTTTGTGTCAAATATCTAAGCTCAGGGTACTGTGGTTTCAGACAAGAAGATTTTTTAAGATTTCATTGAAAAAATCTATTTTTAGCTCCTGTGACCTAGATATGCAACGGACCGGAAATGTTTGAACAACTTTGAAAGAGGACAATATAAGGATCATTCAGGCCAAGTTTAGTAGATGTCATGTCATATAACCGCGGGAGGAGCGGGGTAGAGAAGAGCGTTGTAAAACGTCTCGGGTATACCACGATGAGCTTGTTCTATTTTTATAGTGACCAAAACGCGTGTCATGTTAGAATTATCATTAACCCTTTACCCAATAATACACACCTTTTTATGCCTTTAACCCTCCACTGAACATAAGGGTTCCAATTTATACAGTCATGAATATGAACCATAAGAAAAAGTTTCTGTAGCCAAGTAGCTAATAGCTAAAGCAGGCTGAAAGTAAAGCAGAATGCGCCTAAAGGTGCATTTTGCTTTACTTTCAACAGACTTTATGTGGTCATCTGTCTGCAACAACCAGCCTTGAATATATGATATATTGGATACAGGTGACTTTCCCCATGGACTTTGGAGTAAATAATTAAAGAAATTAACCCTAGTTTAACATACAAACCTTCAGTGCGTCCTTGGTACATTTGGGTATCTGCAACATGAGTGTCTCTACCTCCTCAAACCTTGGTCTCTGTGAATGTAAAACAGAAAGTCTTCCATGTATTGTCATAATAGCTGCTTCTCCTTCAGCCATGTGAATTCTCCACAGATGTATCTGCACTTTGTTTTAGCTGCAGTAACTTCCATCAGTAGAGTTATCTGCCTTTAATTTCTGAAATACTGTCAAACCTCAATTAATTGGAACTCGCTTTTGTTGAAATAACCTGTTTATTTTCAGTTGAAATCGGATAAATCAAGCAGGCTTAAATCCAAAATATCCATATTTCAGGAGGCACACAACGTTTTTTTCTGAAATCTCGGCCCCGGTGGTCTCCTTGACATCTATATTTATCTCCTCCTGACTTTCACGCACAAACCAGAATCAAAACTCAGTCCTAATTCAGTAAATACATCTCTAGGCATAACAAAACAGCGTATTATATTTAGGCGGTCGGTCGGTTTGTCTGTCCGCTTGTCCAGACCTTTAACCTTGGCCATAACATTAAAACTGCATGTGATAGGGACATATTTGGTATGTGCACCCAATCCAAGAAACCCTTGAGCTCAGTACACTTTTGGTCATGCCAGAGAAAGGTCAAGGTCATTTAGAGGTCATTTAAAGGTCAAAAACACTGAATTTTACATTGGTCACATGTTCTGAACTGCATTTGACAGAGACTTTATATTTAAAGCAAGCATTTGTTATTTGAAATAAAGGTAAGTTTGATTTAACTCTTGCTGTCTATGGGCAAATTGGACGCCCTAGAGAGAGGGGAGCAGATACAGGAAATCCGGGCTTGATGCCCTACACTTATAATGGAAAGAGTTCTCTGGTTCTTCCAGATGCCCTTCATACAGATGTTCTTCATACATAAGAATGAATGAATGGTGTTTTACTTATACATAAGACATCAGTTTAAAAGACGGGGTGTAATTACCCCTGGTATCATAGTCGAGCGCATTACCACTGGACCAGGTAGCCGTTTTTCATTATTGAAAACAAAGCAGGCTTAAAGTAAAGCAGAATTTGCCTTAAGATAAGTTTTGCTTTACTTTTTATCTGCTTTAAGCTACCATCTGCTAGGATATAGGAAATATTTCTTATGGTTCATATTTCATGACTGTATAAACTGGATTTATTTTTTTCAGTAGAGGAATAAATTAAATGTGTAAAAAGACGTTATCTATGGAGAAAAGGGTTAAGGTAGTTGGGAGTTATCCGGTCTCAAATGCAATGTAAGGGTATCAAAGTTTGGATCCAGATGAGATCAATCATGAGATATGCAATCATGTTAAACTTACCAGCAGTTCATACACCTGCAGGCCCAGCCCCAGTAACATGGACTGTCCACACTCGTGCTGCCCGTGCACCTGGAGAGCTGACAACACAGCAGAGTAGAAATGGGACACAGCCGAGCCAGACAAGTTGTTGTCAGCCAATAGCTACAGAGACAAAGAAATTAACAAGTATATTCTTAATGATTTTTATACAGTGCAAAAATGATATGTTTCTTCATAAAGATTAGCCCTTTCATTTATGGATTTTTTCACTAACAATTGTAGCAGGTTGAAAGAACTTTCTGCTTTAATTTCAGCCTTCTTTAAAAACCAACTGTCAGACATGGTCCTGCGGGGATCAAACTCACGACCCCTGGATTGGCAGTCCAACACATTACATCCATCTGCGAGGATGTAGAAAATATTTTTTAAAGTGCATATTTTTTCATGACTGTATAAAGTTTTTCTAGCGGAAGAATCCATTATGGGTTTAAAAAGCTGTACTAATGGGGTAATGGATTAACCCTTTGAACCCTAGCCCCGCATATAGGCGTTCTTTCCAAACAGTGTAAATGTGAATAGTACACTTGTCCTGTGCAAACAGTGAAGACCCAGATCAGAGGGCTCCGAAAGGAGCCCTCTGGTCAGGGTCTTCACTGTTTGTCATAATGCCAATATTGACAAAAACAACCCTTAAAAGTCAGAAATTGACTAGACTAAAATGGAAACTGGAATTGTCCATTTAAAGCTTTAGGGAAAGAGTTAAGAGACTTTACCTAGACTCACCTGTTTTAGAATAGGGAAGGACATACCCATACACCTGTTACACGCCGATGTGTCGTTCCATGACAAACCATTGAACACACACAACACTAAACTCTCACAAATCCCCTGAAAACAATCAGCATTATGATGTGAGTTTTGCACCACCACACATACAGTAAAACCTGTAAATAAAACTTTGCAGTCTTATGTCCAGGTGGCAAAATCAATGCAGAACAAAAGAAATGCATAAACCAGAGCACCAGATAAGGGTAGTTTTTCAAAAATTAAAATCTTTATTTCTGACTTAAACCCTATGGTGTCACTTCTCATTAGAATCGTCTCGAAGAGACGATTCTAATGAGTAGTAACAACATAGGATTTGGTGCTGAAATGGGTGAATAAGTGTTTGATTTGTTGAAATAACTCCCTCTTATCTGGAGCCCTGTAAACCTTCTTCCTTTAGAAGTTTTCTGCATTGCTTTTGCTTTGCATTATGCACAGGTTCTAGTTTACCCCAAAAAAAGTGATGGTCTTGGTCTATAAACATAATCAACTGAAAGAAATGGTTTGATGTTTGATATATTGCTACATTATATTTAAAATTAAAACAGCAGAAATGTTGTGGCCAGACAAGCAAACAGACAGACAGGCAGACAGACCAAAAACAATTATGCCCCTGACTATGTCATGGGAGGACATAAACATAATTTCAAACTGATGATATTATAGCATGGGATGGATTAAGACCATTCACAAACAAATAGCACTCCTCTTCTACTCTACAATCTATCTGGGCCCGGGTGCATGACACACCGCTAAATCTCCGCGCTAAACTATCCGATAAATTCTACCTGTCCGTTAGTTACCTGTCAACTAGAGCGACCCACTAACTGGCGTGCACATGTCCATTTTACCTTGTAGGTAGTTACCTTGTAGCTAGTACACTTAGTAGGAAGCTAAAGTCGGGTTAAATTTGGTGAATGCATTGAACATGAGTGAACATAAGCTTTTTTGGCTAAAATGCACTTCATACTTTGGTCTCCATTGTGTTTATACATTTGTATATTGAAAATGGGGTGGGGGTGGGTTAACCAAAAAAAGGGGGGGGGAGAATCTAATGTTGAAAATACTTGTGATCCGAACCCGTTTTCTTGTTCACTTTAATTCCAACATTTAGGATCTGTGACGCATCAAGCAAATCATAAACCTTAATTGCTGAGTTTAGTTTTAACAATTTAATCATTTTGGATCATGATATGACAGCTAGACATGGCAGTGGATCATGATCAAAACTATTTGGTACTCATGTTCCGTTAGATCTAAACCATGCAGTAAAATTCAGACGAAATTATGGGTTGAAAAGGTGAGTAGAAACAAAACTATCATATGAAAGTAGATTCTATTCAGATTAAAAAATCAACAAACCAGTAAAAAAGAGGGACAGAAAGACGACAGGCAGGGAATTTCGACATAAAGAGAAAGGAAAGAGAAAGGAATCAAACTTGAGAGGTTAGGAGAATGAGAGAACGAGAGAGAGGGAGAGAGAGAGAGAGAGAGAGAGAGAGAGAGAGAACGAGATAGATAGGTAGATATACATGTACATACGGACAGGAAGAGACTGAGATACAGTGAGAGGTAAACGGGCGAGAGAGAGAGAGAGAGAGAGAGGGAGGAGAGAAAATGGGATGGTAGACAGTGACAGACAGAAAGACAGACGTGCGGACAGACGGTTCCTCAGCTGTTACTACGCATTACACTTGACGCTAAAAGGTTGGTACATTTTAAATATTCTTGTTCTGACCCGTAGTTGATCAAGATCCTAAATGATCGTATCGATATTCAGTTCTGAAGGTTAATCCGTTATAGAGTTATTAGTATATTGATATTATTGTATTCTTCTTTAAAGATGAGCTTTATGGGAAAATCTTGTTTGATAGAAATGTTTCAAAAACTCTTTCACCGCCGGAGTCGCATAAAGTCGGCTTCGCAAACAGTTTGGATCCAGATCAGACGCCGAGTAACGCGACGTCTGATTAGGGTCCAAACTGTTTTACACTCGTATCGACATTTTCTAAGTCATTCTACATTGGAGCTTTCTTTGAAACGATATTACAAATAAGAATATTAAAGCAGACGACAATAAAACGGTGTAGGGATAAACACTCATGATTAATTGGTGCCGAAAGGGCTAAAAGAAAACATTATGGCAACACACACTAAAGTGTTTCGTTGTTACTACATGTAACAGATGTTTCTGCGATAATGTACCAATTATTATTATGTATTGTAGATTCATATTTGTATTCTGAAATTGGTTCGTACTTCTTTATGTTACAGAAAACAGGATCTCGGTAAAAACAGTTTAGATCCTGATCAGGACCCGCTTTTCCAAAAAACAGGTTTAAAGCGTGGAATTGGTCGACATATTTATGGCGTATTACATCCATACAGTGGACAATACGTGTGCATTTCCATTCCGCTTAAAGCCCTATATCAAGTTCTATATAGCAGTCCCCCCCCCACTCACAGCTTGATACTTGGTGATTAGATCGCCCTTATCAGGGTATGTTTATTACAAACAAATTATCACAGCAGGGTACTAATTGATAGATGTAGACCAATATAGGGGCAAGTGATAGCTGTGCATTTAACCCTTAAGCTGTGGATCGTGAGTTGACTGTTATTTTTTCAAACAGTTTGGATCCAGATCTGATGCTGCATAATGTCGCATCTGATCTGTATCCATACTGTATACCAGTTATCGCTCAGACTTTTTTAATTGAAATATGTACAAATCTAATTTAAATATTGTTTGCAGACGACAATTTAAAAGCAGAAGCTATTACTGCAGGGTAAGGGTTAAGCACACAGTGATATTGTCTGTAGATTAAAAATTGATGAAATTGATTTTATTTTATTAATCTGTAATTTTGGGTCTTATAATATAATACATAACAAAACAGTGGGTTAGCAATCTAGCTTTAATAAATAACATCAAGCATAATACCAAGCAAGTCAAAACATTACATTTACAATCATCAACTATCAAACTACATTAAAAAAAGGCAAACTGCATAGATCCAGATCAAATTCTCAGTTACAAAGCACATGAGCTGGAGCCATACTAAAGACTTTAGGGCAAATAGTTATTAGCTAAATATTTGATATGTTTGATCAGCATGAATCTTTTTAATAACAATTCCAGTTTCTCAAAAAGTCTAGTCCATTGTAACTATAAAGAAAATGCTTTACTTTCTTGGCATTTTCTTGTGATTTAACCCATTACTCCATAAAAACACATTTGACACATTTTATGTATTAGATCTACTACTCTGAAGAGAAAACTTCCACTTTTTACTACATGAATATGCAAAATAATATATCCTAGCAGATTGTAGCAGAGATTAATCGGAATTTGCCTTCTGTTTCATTCTGCTTTACTTTCAACGTGCTGTATGTGGTCACATGTTGTTTACACACTACCCCATAAACGCACCTTTTTACACATTTTCTTTAATTCATCCATTGAAGAAAATTTATCCATTTGATATTGTTATAAATGGGAAAAATAAGATATATATCCTATATAATAGCAAATGGTAGCTTAAAGCAGAGTGAAAGTAAAGAAAAATGCCTTAACCCTATACCCCATAAATACCCTTTTTACGTCTGTAATTTATAGCTCCAATTTATACAGTTATGAAAATGTATGAGAAGAAATATTTTCAATATTCTAGCAGATGGTAGCTTAAAGCAGGCTGAAAGTAAAGCAGAATGTGCCTTAAGGCACATTCTGCTCTACTTTCAACCTGCTTTAAGTGGCCACTTGTATTCAAACAAAGAATTAATCCTCTGCAAACATGGTCTAAATATATATATAACTCTGAATAAGAACTTTACGAGATATAGTATTTATCCTAGCAGACGGTTGCTGAAAGCAGGATGAAAGTAAAGCACATTCTGCTCTACTTTCAACCTGCTTTAAATGATCACCTGTATTCAAACAAAGCATTTTAAAGGGTTAATCTTCTAGAAAAAATTGTGTACATATAACTTATACGACAGTTTTTAGTTGACAAAATATATATGTTAAATAGTGTAGAAAAAGGTTTCATAACTTGATAATTTGACAATTAAAGCAAATGATCTAGATGCAAACTTTTGATTTTTGGTGAAGGCCTATTCTTATCTTTATATTTATGCAACAATATCACAGTGTTGAAATGGTTCAGCTAGATCCCTTATCTACCTGTATTAATACCTAGTACCCTATCCCATGATGCCCTATGTGCCTCTGGGTAATATGATGTAACAGTTGTGTATTAAGCCTGTTGTGTGACCCTGGCACAATATACAATCCGATAGACATCCTGCTGAGCCAGAAATAGGTCTTTAAGCTAAATTGTTTTATTTTCTTTGCTTACAATGTTTGAGCCATATCAGATAACGGGTGACCCGGCGTCTGATCAAACTCCAAACTGTTTGCCTCTCAGATTAATATAAAGCATATTCAGTCCGTTGTCAATTAAAATATTTTAATGCATTGTGTTGGCGTTTAGTAATATGTAAATCTCAAACAGAGAAAATGCAAAATGAAATAAAATAACAAAAATAATAAAACAATTTTGACCTTGATAAGACACAGAGATGCTAAGTTTCTGATCTGGATCCCAAATGTTTCTTTAACGCGGCTATGTAAGCTGACTTAACTGGCTACTAGAGGATTTATCGCTGCACTGAGTACCTCTAAATTTAGCGGTGAAACTTAACTTGTAGTTAGTCAATTTTGCGCTCGTGCAACACTGGTTATCTTACCTGTCTACTAAAATCAATATTTAACTATCAACTAAAACTTTAGTATGTTACTAGAATTTAGCGGCGTGTCATGCAACACAGTTAGTTTATCTTGTAGTTAAAAATCGATATTTATCTCTCAGCGAGGGATTTAGTATACAGGTAAGCTCTAACTATGTGTCATGCACCCGGGCCCTGTTTACTACTGCTGGTTCCCTACCTCACTGGGCTGTAGACACAGATGCCCCAGACCACCTAGTTCCCGGGACTCCTCTTCTACTCTACAATCTATCTGTTTACTACTGCTGGTTCCCTACCTCACTGGGCTGTAGACACAGATGCCCCAGACCACCTAGTTCCCGGGACTCCTCTACTACTCTACAATCTATATGTTTACTACTGCTGGTTCCCTACCTCACTGGGCTGTAGACACAGTTGCCCCAGACCACCTAGTTCCCGGGACTCCTCTACAACCTATCTGTTTACAATTACTGGTTCCCTACCTCACTGGGCTGTAGACACAGTTGCCCAGACCACCTAGTTCCTGGGACTCCTCTACTACTCTACAATCTATCTGTTTACTACTGCTGGTTCCCTACCTCACTGGGCTGTAGACACAGTTGCCCCAGACCACCTAGTTCCCGGGACTCCTCTACTACTCTACAATCTATATGTTTACTACTGCTGGTTCCCTACCTCACTGGGCTGTAGACACAGTTGCCCCAGACCACCTAGTTCCCGGGACTCCTCTACTACTCTACAATCTATCTGTTTACTACTGCTGGTTCCCTACCTCACTGGGCTGTAGACACAGTTGCCCCAGACCACCTAGTTCCCGGGACTCCTCTACTACTCTACAATCTATCTGTTTACAATTACTGGTTCCCTACCTCACTGGGCTGTAGACACAGTTGCCCCAGACCACCTAGTTCTCAGGACTCCTCTACTACTCTACAATCTATCTGTTTACTACTGCTGGTTGCCTACCTCACTGGGCTGTAGACACAGTTGCCCCAGACCACCTAGTTCCCGGGACTGGGACTGGGCACCAGCCTCTCCAGTGTCCTCCAACATTTTATCGTCAGCTGGGTCTGTACGCTTGTTGAAACATACTGCATCTGCATGTAAACATACAGCAGTATATATACTATATCAATGTCAAAACATGTGACATTCCATTGAACTCTAACGAGGTTTACACACACACACACACACTTTATTTTATAAATGGTGAATCTGTGTTGAATACACCTATACTATACAACAGTAAACAGCATAGACCCAGATCAGCAGATCAGAGTTTGCACTCTTTCATTTTGCAAAATATTGAAAAAACAACCCTCAATGGTCAACAATGGGCAAGACTTTATCCATTTCCATCGTAACCCTTAGCCCGCCAAATAAATTGTCGTCTGCTATATTTCTCGTCTGCTTCAAGTTTCAAAGTGCTTCAAAGTTGCTCAAAATTGCTGAAAATGTTGTCCGAGTGTCAAACAGCTTGGATCCGGATGAGACGCCGAGTTACTCGGCGTCTCATCCGGATCCAAGCTGTTTGCATATGGAGCTATAGTCGTGAGTGGCAGGCTAAGGGTTAATACTTTTGAGCAGTTGCAAACAAAACCAAGGACGATACCTCAAATTTCATAAATAAATACAGACTTTAACCTATTTCTCCATAGATATGTGTTTAATTTATTCCTCCACTGAAGAGTATAGTTCCACTTTATACAGTCATGGATATGCAATATAAGAAATATTTTCTACATCATACCATAATGTAGCTTAACTCTTTCCCATATAGAAGCGACTTTTAGCACATTCATTTTATTCATCCGCTGAAGAAAATAGTTCCAAATTATACCGTAATGAATATGTGTCATATTTAATACTTTCATTATTCTAGCAGTTAATAGCTTAAAGCAGGCTGAAAGTAAAGTAGAATGGGCCTTAGGGCGCATTCTGCTTTACTTTCAACCTGCGTTAAGTAGTCACATATCTTCAATACTAGAAACAATGCTATCAGGTAAAGGGTTAAAGCAGGCTAAAATTAAAGCAGAATGCACCTTAAAGGGACTCGCAACCGGATGGTGTTCTTGTCAAAATAAAATAAAATACTCAAATAAAAGCAAATTTGTGGCATTATTTGGCTTTTGACATTAAAAAAATATGATCAGTCCAAAAAACGTCTCAAGAATCGTCACCGAATCTTAGTTTTTTAGATATTTTCCATCGTTTTTCTATAGCGTTAGCTTACGGTATAATTGTTGTTGATGCTTCTCTACACGGGGTCAGACATAAACACGAGCCGAATTACGTAGTTGTATGCACTTCCGATCGCTACACATTGAAATACGTTAAATCGATCCGAGATAAACGGATAGTTCCGTGGTCCATTGGTCTAAGCGGTTTCCCCTATTTTGCCTTCTGTCCGCCAATGCCGGGCCCCAGGTTCGAATCCCACCAGAGACCAATATTTTTTTTATTGAAATACATTTTTTTTAAACAGAATTTCTTATCCTAAACTAATTCTTTACCATTTATATAAGCGTTTGACACATATTTACAAATTACTATTTTTAATGCACCATCTGGTTGCGAGTCGCTTTAAAGCCTATTTCTAGTATTGAAGATAGCTGACTACTTAAAGCAGGTTGAAAGTAAAGCAAAATGCGCCTTCAGGCACATTCTGTTTTACTTTCAGCCTGCTTTAAGCTATCATGGGCTAGAATATAGAAATATTACCTATAATATATATTCATGACTGATAAAATTGGAATTATTTTCTTCAATGGAGGAATAAATCAAATTCGCTAAAAGGCGCTTCTATGGGAGAAAGGGTTAAGGCACATTCAGCTTTACTTTCAACCTGCTTTAGGTGATCCCCTGACTTCCAAACTAGAAACAGGTTATGGAGTAGAGGGTTAAGATGTGAGCTTACAGAGAAGGTCCAGGTAGTCCCTGGTCAGTTGACGAACCAGCTGCTCCTCTAGAACCTCCTGGGTCTCCATGTCCTCCTCCGCAACCTTCTGTTGGTTCCTGTATAACATACACACAGTGAGAGGTGTAATCTGTATCACTCAGCAGTCAAGTCATGTATCATAACAGAGTTCAAAACTTTAGACATTTCTGCTACACTTTCTTTTTTAACCCTACTCTTTGGTTATGACCTTGATGTTTACATGTTTCCATCTGACATGTAAATCAGTGCAAACACCTATGTTCATATAGCACACATTAATTATGTAACTTGCCCTTCAAAATCAAAACTCTCTCCATAAAAAAATCAGCACAACCTGACGTCTCATCTAGATCCAAACCATTTGACACTATCACCCTATTCAAAAAAGAAATTTTGAAAAATTATATTCTTAGAACAGCAACAGATGACTGTTGCTACAGACCAAAAAATACCCAGCATGCACAGAGGTAAGACCTTTGCCAACTTATTAGTCCTAAAGACATTTTCAAATTGTATATCATATTAACCCTTAGCCCGCAAAATAAATTGTCGTCTGCTATATTTCTCGTCTGCTTAAAGTTTCAAAGTGCTTCAAAGTTGCTCAAAATTGCTGAAAATGTTGTCCGAGTGTCAAACAGCTTGGATCCGGATGAGACGCCGAGTTACTCGGCGTCTCTTCCCGATCCAAGCTGTTTGCATATGGAGCTATAATCGTGAGTGGCAGGCTAAGGGTTAAAGGCTCCAGACAAGAATGAGTTTACTGAACATTTCAAAAACGTTCATCTTTGTGTTTCCACATAACCCTATACTGTGACTACTCATTATTAGAATAATCTCAAAGTTACAATATAGGGTTTGATGGAGATCTAAGGAAGACAGCTTGTTTCTAAAATACATGTTCAGTAAAAACCCTTTGACTAAGTCTACTAAAATGAAGGCTTATTCATGGTATGAAAGACAGGTGACAGATTAACCCTTTACCTGATAGCCTATTTCTAGAATTGAAAATAGGTTACTACTTAAAGCAGGTTGAAAGTAAAGCAGAATGCGCTTAAGGCGCATTCTGCTTTACTTTCAGCCTGCTTTAAGCTATCCTGTGCTAGAATATATTGAAAATTTTCCCTATAATATCTATTCATGACTGATTAAATTGGAACTATTTTCTTCAGCGGAGGAATAAATCAGATTCGCTAAAAGTCGCTTCTATGGGGTAAAGGGTTAAAGCAAGATAAAAGAAAAACAGAAATCTCCTAAGGGATCTTTCTGTTTTACCTTTCACCTTGCTTTAAGCAGCCACTTGCTTCAAACACCTAATAAATAACATAATTTAATGGCCGTAATAGAGGGGCTATACTGTCTCCTGATCTGGATTTTTATGCTTATTTTGATTGAACTACAAAGTAAACTAAACACTGAATGTGTACATTACCTTTCTTGACATCGCTGATGAATTAACTGCCATTTACTGCTCAATCTCTGTTGGATGAAAATAATATCTGACATTAATTTGTTGGCTTTTATTTGAAGGAAAAACCCAAAAACTTTTTAAAACATTTAACCCATTACGCAATACCCAATAGATACATTTTTATGCATTTATTCCTATGCTTAACCCTTTCTCCCATAGAAGCGCCTTTTAGCGCACTCAGTTTATTCTTGCCCTGAAGAAAATAGTTCCAATTTATACATTCATAAATATGTATAATACAAAATAGTTTCTATATTCTAGCAGACGATAGCTTAAAGCAGGCTGAAAGTAAAGCAGAATGCGCTTAAAGCGCATTCTGCTTTACTTTCAACCTGCTTTAAGTGGACACCTATATTCAATACTAGATATATGCTATGTGGGAAAGGGTTAAGAAATAAAGTGCCAAACAGTTCTGGTTAACTCCACATCTGATCCAGATCCCAACTGTTGGCAAATGCAAGTTTAACTTGGCAGTGAAGGGAAATAATGAATGACATATTTCATGGTTTGTTTTCTCATCTAGTACATGTACAATGTATAGAGAATATTGTAAGTCACACCATCACACTGAACCCTGGTGACGAGTATACTCGTCCTTACCAAACAGTGTACCTTTAAAGAGTACATTAGTCCTATACAAACAGAGTAGACACAGATAAGAGCCCTTTGATTAGGGTCTGCACTATTTGTCATTTTGCAATATATTGCAGAAAACAACTCTAAATAGTCATAAATCGACTATACTAAATAGCAAAGTTAAACTGTCAATTACATGTACAACTAAAAGGGGTGAATGAGTTAAATCTACTGAACAATCTTAACAGTACATCTGCGCTCACCTGATACATGTATGGACAGACAGAGCCTAGTATTGGTAGAAGAGCTGTCTTGTAGTGTTGGCTCGGACATTGGTGTACATAGGGCTTCAGGAAAACTCCTGCACTTGGTTAAGGAGAATGACTACTAGTCAAAGTTTCAATACATCTACTGCTCTCATCAGGGGCCCGTTTTATAAAACTTTGTACAACAAATGTTGTGGTTAAGTCAGATTATAAAAGTCTCAATTATTATTCATTTCTCCATCTATCCTGTCTTGTGACATCTCTTTGGAATCGTCTTGTCAAGACAATTCCAAAGAGATGTCACAAGACAGCATTTCTATAGAGAAATCAGAAACGAAATGTATTTTAAAGTTTTGTCTTAATTAACTCTTTCCTCCCTGAAACTTTAAATGGACAATTCCAGTTTCCATCTAAGTCTAGTCCATTTCTGACTTTAAAGGGTTGTTTTTGTCAATCTTTGGCATTGTGACAAACAGTGAAGACCCTGATCAGAGGGCTCCTTTCGGAGCCCTCTGATCTGGGTCTTCACTGTTTGTATAGGACATGTGTACTATTCACATGTACACTGTTTGAAAAGCACGCCTATATGCGGGACTAGGGTTCAAAGAGTTAAGACCGTTTCTGTCATACAAAGTTGTATGAAACGGGTCCCAGGGCTCAAATACCAGAGGGTAAACTGAACATTGTTGACATTGTTCTCCTTTATGTCTCCTCTAAACCCTATGTAGTGACCATTCATGAGAAATGTCTCTTTGAGAGGATTCTAATGAGTGGTCAAAACATAGGGTTTGGTGGTGAAACAAGAAAGTCAGTGTTTGAAATACGCAGCTTAACCCTTTGAACCCTAGTCCCGCATTTAGGCGTCCTTTTCAAACAGTGTACATGTGAATAGTACACTTGTCCTGTGCAAACAGTGAAGACCCAGATCAGAGGGCTCCGAAAGGAGCCCTCTGATCAGGGTCTTCACTGTTTGTCATAATGCCAAACATTGACAAAAACAACCCTGAAAAGTCAGAAATGGACTAGACTTAAATGGAAACTGGAATTGTCCATTTAAAGTTTCAGGGAGGAAAGAGTTAACTGGTGCTTTGTCTCATAGTGCATTTATTACTCATTTACTCAGTGCAGTATCAATGGCATAAGCCAAATAAATTTTCCAACTTGCCAAGCAATTTCAACAACTTAACCTTCCCTCCAAAGCAAAAAGTGCAAAATCACCTATATACAACTTTTCTTATAAGGCAAGTGACTTCTTAGAGCAAGTTCACCAAGTGGCACAGAGCATTTACAAATAGTAAGGAAGGATACGTATAATGGATCTGAGTCTGTAGTCAGGTAGAGTGTCCAGGTGGGCTAACACTGTCTGTACAATAGACCCTGCCAGAGTAGGTATAGCATAGAACTCACCACCCAGACACTGACCAGCATTACCCAGGATATGGCAGCTGAAAACAACACATGAACAGATAACAACAAGAGCACAAAATTGCAGCAAATAAAGTGCCATAACTCCAGTGTTATTGGTGTCATTTAGCCGGTTCTTGAACTTCACCCATATGAAGGTAAACCTAATTTCATACAGACTGAAAAATAATTGTTTGAGTTATGGAGAAGACAAGCAAAACTTCAGAGATGGACAGACAGATGGATGGCCATAACCGAATTTGTCCCATTTCAGGAATCAGGATGGGTGTTTATCGAGAGAGATCATCTATTCGCACTACTATAATGTGAACTGCAGAGATTTCCTTACAAAGGCATTAAATAACAGTATGTACCTGATATCATGTGTAGTTGTGAGAAAGTTCTGCATTCTTTCTAACGGTTGTTTTAAGATTGGAGCACTGGTGTTGTCCACACATGGAGGAGGTATACCTGTAAAATAAAAGGCTCCTCCCTAAGATACCCTGCTCCCAATATCTTCAACCAACTAAGGCCTGTATAAGTACAGTAAAACCTCTATTACGACCACTAAATTGTGTCAAATATTTGTCATTTAAGACAGGTGACTGCTTAAAGCAACGTGAAAGTGAAACAGAAAGCTCCTATAGGAGCTTTCTGTTTCACTTTCACATTGCCTTAAGCTGTCACCTGTAATTTATACAGACAATTAGCCTTCATTTTAGTGGTCGTAATAGAGAGGTTCTACTGTATTATCAACTAATCCTGACATTCCACAATAAAACCTGTGTTAAACCTTTACCCTAAAGCCTGTTTCTGGTTTTGAAGATACCAGGTGACCACTTAAAGCATGTTGAGGTAAAGTAGATTGTTCCTTTAAGAGAGAGTAAAGTCGATTAGCCGCATCAGTCATAGAGGCGAGGTTCCAAGCCCTATTGCTGATTTTTGAATATTGATGAATTATAAACATGTTTCCTCCGATTTTTGAGTGCTTGGTTGATAATTGGAAATTCTATATTTTAGGATTTTCAAGAGATTTTCTTCATTTTAAAGGGTTTCATGCAAAAAGCTTGTTTTTAAGGGTTTTTCAAGACAGAAATCAAATTTAAGGGTTTTTCCAGATCTGTATGATTTTAATTACAAAGGTCTTTATCATTACACTTACCTAACAATACCTGCTTTTCATTTTCAGTAAGATCATATGACCTTGTAAAATCTGGATGACGAAGCTGTAGGAATTCTCCACACCACAACTGGTTCATGGCCCTGTGTAGCAGAAAATGCAGACATTATAGGAATAAACAACATCTTTTTGCCGTTCATGACGGTATGAACACATTAGCTTCGCAGAGGGTAAGTTTCTTAAACTTATCCTGCGAAGCTAATGTGTCCATACCGCGTGAACGGCAAAAAGATGTTGTTTATTCCTTATATTTATATTTTTATTTTCTATCTTGTCCATTTAATGTGTATTTTACCAGATTTGTTTTCATGTATATGAATATATATCATATACCGGCAAAATAGGTTTGATAGATGTAATCCTGGATGTAACAGCCATTCGATCTCTATAATATGCGGTATACAAAGTAGTCCAAAATACATGTATGGGAGTTGATTACAAAGTCAAGCTTTTACCCAGTAAACTGTCACTGTGTGCTTAATGAACACTTACGAGACATTAAAAATAAACAATACAACTTAAATATCTATTATTAAAGCATATTTTAAAAGTTAGGTCGCGCATGTTTATTTCAGCTTAATTATACGCCATAGCAACCATTAGCTGGTCGCTAGCTCTCCGACGGAGACTCCGCCCTCTTTTTAACTGGCTGGAACCAGTTTTGATTTGTAGGTTCATTTAGGGATGACCTGCATAATTTTAATACGATTACATAAAGACTTTACAGGGTGAATGTAAATATTAAATATTAACCCTTCACTGCCTTGCCCAAAATGGCATAGAGGTCAGACATGTAACCAAACTTTTTATTACCCACAGCCTGTTTCTAGTGTTGAAAATAGCTGATCACTTAAAGCAGGTTTAAAGTAAAGCAGAATGTGCCTTAAGGCACATTCTGCTTAACTTTCAGCCTGCTTTAAGCTAACATCTCTTAGGCTATGGAACATACTTTTTGTAAATATTCTAGACAATATAGATTGAAATAATGTTCCTCAGTGGAAGATTAAACTAAGATATAACGAGAGCACCGCAAACGGGTGCTGGAAGCTCGACTTTCATATACTTGAGACGGCTATATTTTTCAAACTTAAAGAATGTGTATGGGTGTTTAATGCCCTATTGATCATAGAAGCAACAACAACTTAAACATACTTGGACAGTCTACATTCCACTTAAAGTAAACTATAAGTCAAAAGAAGGACAATATCTTTGCCTGCTTTACCTGCCTTGTTGTAATGCGTTGCCCTTTTGAAACTAAACAAGTATTCAAATATATTGGAAGTTTGAAATTAATAACTTTCTACGGTTACTGAATAATTTCATATACAAATTCTTAGTCAAACAAGGGCAATAACTCTGCAATGACAAATCCCATGGTTATCTGCTGTGTTGAAAGGTGATGCCCTTTTGAAACTGAAGAAGCATTAAAAGTTTCAAGTTAATACCTATGGTAATTATTGAGAAATTTCAATTTACAAGTTGTATGTAAATAAAAACAAGGGCAATAACTCTGGAATGGCAAATCCCCGGTCACCTTTCTTGTTTGAATGAGTTGCCCTTTTGTTATAACACAAGTATTTAAAGTTTAAAATTAAAACCTTTGACAGTTATTAAGATATTTCAATTTACAAGTTTTAAGTAAATAAATCAAGGGCAATTACTCTGGAATCACAAACCTACCTTGTTGTAATGAGTTGTCCTTTTGATACTTAACAGGTATTTAAAGTTTCAAGTTAATATCTTTCATAGTTATTTAGATATGTTAATTTACAATTTTTAAGTAAAATAAAACATGGGCCATAACTCTGTAATGACAAATCCCTGGATTACCTGCCTTGTTGTAATGAGTTGCCCTTTTGATACTAAACAAGTATTCAAAGTTTCAAATGGATACCTTTGATAGTTATTGAGATATATTAATTTATATTTTTTAAGTAAATAAAACAGGGGCAATAACTCTGGAATGGCAAATCCTAGGGTTACCTGCCTTGTTGTAATGAGTTGCTCTTTTGATACTTAATAACTATTCAAAGTTTCAAATGGATACCCCTGATAGTTATTGAGATATGTTAATTTATAATATTTAAGTAAATAAAACAAGGGCAATAACTCTGAAATGACAAATCACAGGGTTACCTGCCTTGTTGTAATGAGTTGCCCTTTTGATACTCAACAACTATTCAAAGTTTCAAATGGATACCTTTGATAGTTATTGAGCTATGTTAATTTATAATTTTTAAGTAAATAAAACAAGGGCAATAACTCTGAAATGACAAATCCCAGGGTTACCTGTCTTGTTGTAATGAGTTGCCCTTTTAATACTGAACAACTATTCCAAGTTTCAAATGGATACCTTTGATAGTTATTGAGAAATGGACTCTTACAAAAACCTTAAGCAAAAAACTTAACCGACGCAGACGCAGACGCAGACGCAGACGCTGACGCAGACGCAGACGCAGACGCAGACGCAGACGCAGACGCAGACGACAGGGTGACGACAATAGCTCGACTTTTTGAAAAAGTCGAGCTAAAAACTCCTACTTATGGGGTAATGGGTTAAACACCTAATAATTAACACACTTTATTGGTGGTAACAGGGGTGTTTTACTGTATAACTGTCTGTTATAGAGGACTCACTTCAGCAGTGCGAGGACATTCTCCAGTAGTACACTGATATGGCTGGTGGCTGGGTTCCTCATTATATAGTCTCCATTCTCCTTGGTCCCTATCACAAAACCTCCAGACTTGGCTTTCTATGAGACATAAACCAAACATTATCAAGTGGAAGCCATTATTGTAACTGTGTTTATATTTAATGAATTTCTACCCTAAACTGAACATGCAATGTACAGACAAAATATATGAGGCCACTAAATTTAAGGTGAATTGACAGTCTTACCCTTTACCCCTGAGCCTGTTTCTAGTTTTGAAGACTGAAGACATATCACCACTGCCTCTCTTTATAACAGGTTGTAAGTAAAGCCATGACTTAAGCTTGTTATGATTTTACATTGCTTTAACAGTATTTTAGTCATATCGCGACGTCCAGCTAATTACAGGTGGAGGAAGACCCCAGAAGCCCTTTATGTACTGCTTCAGGGACAAATCGGCAACCGGTTAGAACCACTGACCTTCCGCAAGCCAACTGGAAGGCTTCTCCATATGAAAAATTCGAAGTGCCCAGACTTTTTAAAGGATTTAAACCCACAGCGATGAGGTACTTAGTGATTGTCAGTCACAGTGAATATAACCACAAGGTCACAGAGGCCCCCTAAGTAAAGCGAAGAATGCTCCTAAAGGAAATTTCTGCTTTATTTTTAACCAGCTTTAAGCTACCATCGAGAAAGATACTGAAAATGCCTTCTGTGTTTTATGTTCAGTACTTTCTAGATTTGAACTACTTTCTTCAGTGTACAAACAGAGGTGTTAACAGGCATATTTATAGAGTAATGGGTTAATTGATATATAGCATACCTCCAAATCACTGGGCCATTTACTTCTCTTCATCACAGCTAGGATCATGTTGATACAGTATGTAATCTGCACATAGACAAAACACACTGTTACTGTAATATTAGAATCTGGACTGCTTGATATTAACTCATTCACCCCTGAAACTTCAAATGGACAATTCCAGTTTCCAATAAAGTCTAGTCCATTTTTTACTTTCAAGGGGTGGTTTTTTTTGGTTTTTCTTAAATTACTGCAAAATGACAACAGTGCAGATCCTGAACAGAGGGCTCCTGTAAGAATCCTCTAATCTGGGTCTACACTTTTAGCATTGGACAAGTCCATTTTCCACATGTACAAGGTTTATTGATTGCGAGCATACTCATTGCTAGGGCTGAATATGTTCGAACTTGCCATTCTGAACTCATCCATATATTTGGTGCCAGCACTGTAAGGGTATATTTGAGTGCCTGTACAGTTTATACTACCAGTTTTTCCAGCACAGGGAAACAATAAGATATATACATTAGACTTGCCATGATAAAGCCAGACTTAACCCATTACCCCATAGCCTGTTTCTAGTTTTGAATGCAGGTGACTACTTAAGGCAGGTTGAAAGTAAAGCAGAATGTGCCTTAAGGCACATTCTGCTTTACTTTCAGCCTGCTTTAAGCTTTCATCTGCAAGGAAACTGAAAATATTTCTTATGATACATATTAATGACTATATAAATTGGAACTATTTTTCAGTGGAGGAATAAATTAAATGCACTAAAAGGCGCTTCTATTGGGGAAAGGGTTAATACATCCCATACAGTGTAGACTCAAACCAACCACAGCATCTTGAACACAGCGACAGGTTAGGGTCTACACTGTATGACACTCACCAGCAAATAAACATAAACTTCAATTTTAGTGAAGGAGTGCAGTATTCATGATTATGATGAAATACAGAATTTTGTTACCTAATTTATTTGAAAGTGTTTACCTTGGTCAGATGCCCCGACTGAGATGATGGTTAAATTTGGTCCACACTGTTCATACTGTAGTAAGTCTAATTTAAACATGACAGTGCTAAAATTATTCTGTCATTCTGACTATTGGAAAGCAAGGTCATTTAGCTGCATCATTTACAATGTTAACCCATTACCCTATAGCTTGTTTCTAGTATGGAAGATAGCTGACCACTTAAAGCAGGTTGAAAGTAAAGTAGAATGTGCCTTCAGGCACATTCTGCTTTACTTTCAACTTGCTTTAAGCTATCATCTAGAATATAGAAAATGTTTTTGATGATAAAAATTCATGCATGTATAAATTGAAACAATTTTCAGCAGGGTAGAAATAATTCAAAGGCGTAAAAAGGTTTATTTATGTTGTAATGGGTTAATAGAGCAAAAAACAATGAAACAAGAGCGAGTAACTCACATGGGATCTGTTTATACCACAGGTATCAGCTGAACTGGGTTCAACAGGAGCCTGATCTAAGCCCACATATGACATAAACTTGGTAGTGGACAGAAAGGCTCTACAAATACAAGAAGTGACATAGGATATCTTTAGTTAGAGTTAATTAAGCACCAACACACAGTGATTTTGATACACAGTTAACATATTACTCTATAATTCAGCCTTTCTAACTATGGATTTATTCCTCCACTGGAGAAAATAGTCTAAATTTATTATCATATATGCACCATAAGAAACATTTTCTATCAAACAGATGGTAAATTAAAGCAGGCTAAAAGTAAAGCAGAATGTGCCATAAGGCACATTCTGCTTTACTTTTTCAACCTGCTATAAGTGGTCACCTCTCTTCAAAACTAGAAACAGGCTATGGGGTACAGAATAAAACCTTGACTATCAAAATTGTAACATTTTGCATTCTTAGTATTTTCAGGCAAAGTGTGATAGAACCATAAAATGAACAAGAGGGCCATGGCCCACAAGTCGCTCACCTGAGAACATTTTACCTAAGCTGATTTGGCAAGACAATATTGTGATATATATAGCTATAAAAAGAGTTTTAAAGGTTTTCCTATATAAGTCTATATAAAACTGATAAGCCCCGGGGCAGGGCCAATTTTGACATGGGGTCATAATTTGAACAATCTTGGTAGAGGACTATAAGGTTAAGCTACATTTCAATTATAAATGATCTGGGCCTTACAGTTTCAGAGAAGAAGATTTTCAAAGGTTTTCCTATGAAAAACTGATAAGCCCAAGGGCAAGGCCAGTTTTGGCCACTGGTAGAGGACCATAAGGCAAAGCTAGATGCCAAATATAAAAGGTCTTGGCCTTACAGTTTCATAGAAGAAGATTTTTAAAGGTTTTCCTATATAAGTCTATGTAAAACTGATAAGCCCCGGGGCGGGGCCATTTTTTACCCTGGGGTCATGATTTGAAGACTCTTAGTAGAGGTCCATAAGGCAAAGCTGCATGCCAAATATAAAAGGTCTAAGCCATACAGTTTTAGAGAAGAAGATTTTTAAAGGTTTTCCTATGAAAAACTGATAAGCCCCGGGCGGGGCCATTTTTGACCCCGGGGTCATTATTTGAACAGGCTTGCTAAAGGTTCACAACATGATGCTACTTGTGAAATTTGGTTGTCCTAGGACTTATAGTTATTGACAAGAAAATGTTTAAAGTTTTGACTTTAGTTGTCAATATTACGTAAATACGGAAAATGACCACGCCCTCTGGCGGCCATGTTTTTTGACCGATCAAAATTCTTTGAACAATTTTGAAAGTATATTAATTAAGAAACATTTTGGTGAAACCCAAATTGAAATCGGACCAGTAGTTTTAGAGAAGAAGATTTTTTTAGATATCGTGCATGGTTGCCATGGCAACAAGACCAATTACCCCACCCACTTTTTTTGAACAATTTTTGAAGCTCACAACTACAGTATGTATCTGACCAAGTTTGGTTAAAATTGGGCCATTGGTTTCAGAGAAGAAGTTATTTGAAACAAATTGTGAACAGACGACACCGACGTACGGCAACCGATCACAATAGCTCACCTTGAGCACTTTGTGCTCAGGTGAGCTAATGATCTAGGCCATACAGTTTCAGAGAAGAAGATTTTTAAAGATTTTCCTATATAACTCCATGTAAAACTGATAAGCCCCGGGGCGGGGCCAATTTTGACCCGGGGGTCATAATTTGAACAAGCTAGGTACAGGACCATAAGGCAAAGCTACATGTTAAATATTAATGATCTAGGCCATACAGTTTCAGAGGAGAAGATTTTCCTAAGAAAAACTGATAAGCCCAAGGGCTGGGCCATTTTTGGCCCCAGGGTCAAAATTTGAACAATCTTGGTAGAAGATCATTAGGTTATGATACATACCAAATATCAAAGGTCTGGGTCTTTGGGTTTCTGAGAAGAAGTTTTTAAAGATTTTCTTATGCATTAAAAGTTGTCTATACGGTCATGTTAGAAAATCAAGTCCCAAAGCAAGGGGAATAACTCTAGCCCAAAACTTTGAACAAGATTTCGTTCCCCCTTGTCACAGATGCTTCTGACAAAGTTTGGTTGAAATCAGGTCAGTGGTTTCTGAGGAGATGTTGTTTGAAAATGTGGCCGGACGCCGGACGAAGAGCGGTCACAATAGCTCATCCTGAGCCGAAGGCTCAGGTGAGCTAAAAACATAGATAATATGGAAATACATGTACTGACTTACTGTTTAAACTCATCAGACAGCCAGAGGTCTTTGACAGGTTTTGTAACCTCTTCCAGAAAGCCGCTTTGCTTCTCAAAGTCATTGAACTGATTGCTGCAAATACATTTTATATGTAGAAATTAGTATGTACATTAAAACCTCTCTATAAGAACCAATGGAATATTGTTATTAGGTATTTAGGACAGGTGACTGCTTAAAGCAACGTGACAGTTAAACAGAAAGCTCCTATAGGAGCTTTCTGTTTTACTGTCACCTTGCTTTAAGCTGTCACCTGTCTTTTATTCAATCAATTAGCCTTCGTTTTAGTGGTCGTAATAGAGAGGTTTTACTGTCATACACTGAAAGTGATGAGGATTTCACTGTACATGTATATTGTTTGTAGGGAGATCAGATGCCTGCCAATGTTTCTACAGTGATAAAGGTTGTTAATATCAATTCAAGTAGTTAAAATTTGCTGTTCACTTTAGAAATAACAAGGTCATTGAGGGGTCAAGGTCAAATTACTATACATCAGCTGAAAGGTCTTGTGGCAAAGTATGAAGAAAATCCATTGACTAAAAGGAAGTTATAGCCAATGTTAACAGTAGTAACACCATAGAATTTGGTGCTGAAATGAGTGAAAAAACGTTGGATTTGTACAGTTAACTGCCGTTTACCTGGAGCCCTGGTAAGTATCAATGGCCAGTGTGTTTCCTTACCTGACTAATATTAGGGACTCAGTTAGTATACACCTCTCCATCTGGGACAGCTGTTCAGGGTCACTGCCGATATGCTGGATGTGCTTATACAGCTTGTCAAACATTGGCTACAATACACATAGATCATGTCAAAACTGATTCAAAACAAACAATTTGTAGTATTAATGACTGTTTGTACCTTAACTCTTTCAACTGTAAGTAACTCTTGTGGGTTATTAGGTTCCCTTGTGGATCATTTGAGTTACCAATACATGAACCAGTCTACTTAGAATTCTGGGTAGTTTAACAAATACTGGTATAAAATTAGCAAACAGTGCAGACCCAGATCAGAGGGCTCCTATAGGAGCCCTCTGATCTGGGTCTACACTGTTTGCAAATGTAATGAAAATATTTTGAACAGGTTCATGGTGTTGAAAGAGTTAATTCAGGACGATCACTGTGCTTCTTCATTTAGAGGTCTCTTAACATAGGTATATGTGTACCATCACTCAAAAACATCATCTGTAAACAGTGTACATTTAGATGAGATGCAGAAAATTACAGCATCTCAACACAGCCTGTATGGTTGGCTATCATACCAGCAAAAATAAGCTAAATTTGTCTATACAGATTAATAAGGTTATTCTAAAGTAACCCTTTTTAAATTATTAAACTACAGGCATAGGCTGCTCTAACTCCTTGATACAATATTTTCTACTTCATAATTCTCATCTAACTTCCATACGAAAATAGATAGAAGCAATCAGTCAAACAGGCAAGAAGCATTGAGTCATACAGACAGACTTACAAAGACTAGCTCCTGGTACTGTTTGCAGATTTTCACCAGTCCAGAACAGGCATGTTGTCTGACATTCTTCACAGCACGACTACGAGTGGACTTGGTCTGTCCCGGTAGACTGAATACAACTGCAGAAAATATCTATAAAAGAGAAAAAACATGTTAATATTATGATACAGAAAAAGCCCTTTGTTACAACCTCTCAGTTGTGTTTTTTAGCAGATGTTTAAGGCAGGTGGCAGCTTAAAGCAAGGTGAAAGTTAAACAGAAAGCTCCTTAAGGAGCTTTCTGTTTTACTATCACTTTGTTTTAAGCTGTCACCTGTCTTTCACACAATTAATAAGCCTTCTTTTTAGTGGTTTTAACCCATTAAGCCATACTGACTCATATTGACTCATTGCCCAATAGCCTCATACTGACTCATTTTGACACACTGTAATCCACTAGCTTTTATTGAGATAAGCATTGATAATTGTTTATCGCTTTAATATGAGTTAATTGTTAATAGAGAGGTTTTACTGTACTGTTATATATGTGGCATAAATATTATTGTCTGCTTTTATTTCTTAAAATGAGATAATTGCCTTATTCCCAAGATTGACAAAAGCTCTACTGGGATTTATGCCATAATAGTAAAACCTGTTTTAAACAACCATTTAACCCTTAGCCCGCCAAATAACTTGTCGTCTGCTATATTTCGCGTCTGCTTCAAGTTTCAAAGTGCTTCAAAGTTGCTCAAAATTGCTGAAAATGTTGTCCGAGTGTCAAACAGCTTGGATCCTGATGAGATGCCGAGTTACTCGGCGTCTCATCCGGATCCAAGCTGTTTGCATATGGAGCTATAGTCGTGACTGGCAGGCTAAGGGTTAACTAAAAAGCATGGCAATATTTATATAGAAAGGCCACTTACTTGATGCAGGCAGTTAAACAGAATCCTGATCAGATGCTGAAATACTCATCTTCTGATCTGGATCCAAACTGTTTGCAATATTAGTCAGGTCCCACTCAGTTCTGTACAGGATAAAATATACAAGTTGGAATCCATTAATCCTTTCCTCCATAGATACACCTTTTTCACACATTTAATTTATTCCTCCACTGAAGAAAAAATTCGGTTTTATGCAGTTATAAATGTGCAACATAAGAAATATTTCCTATATGCTAGCAGACAGTTTCTTAAAGCAGCCTGAACATAAAGCAAAATACGCCTTTTGGCTCATTCTGCTTTATTTTCAAACTGCTTTAAAAGGTCAGTTGTTTTCAAAACTAGAAACATGCTATGGGGTAAAGAATTAAAGCTGTGTTACCTTCATTAAAACAGTAGATAAGGTCTCTGGGGTGTAGGTCAGGAATGTAAACAATGCCGAGATACATGACAGTAAACTGGAGAGAATTAGTGGATCCTGGAATATCAGAGTAGACATGTATTACAGTTTACACATTTTAACTGTACATTTAGATACAAGACAGTAAACTGGAGAGAATCAATGGATCCTGGAATATCAAAATATAACAGGTATAACAGTTTACACATTTTTGACTACATTTAGATACATGACAATAAACTGGAGAGTACATTTAGATACATGACAGTAAACTGGAGAGTACATTTAGATACATGACAGTAAACTGGAGAGAATCAGTGGATCCTGGAATATCAGAACATGACATGCATCACAGTTTACACATTTCTGACTCTATATTTAGATGGAATGCTTAACAATCTTAATTCTCAAACACTTCATGGATACAGATAATAATTAACCCATTCACTGTCTTAAACGGTGTACACTGGTTATTTGCCATTTGTTTATTCCTGGTCAGAAGCTGCATAATCATTTTGGAATGTTTTGCATTTGAGCAGCCATGTTTTGATTAACCCTTTACTCTATAGATATACTACATACAGCTTTTTTGCATCTAATTAATTTCTCCACTGAAAAAATTAGTTTTTTACAGTATCAAATGTGTAACATAAGAAATATTTCCTGTATCTAAGCAGATGGTAGCTTAAAGCAGGTTAAAAGTAAAGCAGAATGCGCCTTAAGGCACATTCTGCTTTACTTTCAGCCTGTTTTAAGATATCATCTGATAGGATAAAGAAAATTTTTCTTTTGACTGTTTAAACTGAACATATTTTCTTCAGTGGAGAAATAAATTAAAGGTGCATTTATGGGGTAATGGGTTAAGAGAAGTTACCTGAGTTTCAAACTGTAGCACTGACTTGAGGAGGGTGATACCTTTCTGTATGTCAGCCTCAGGCTGGTCGGTGAGGTTCAACTTGGCCATAACACTCTCTAAGAACACACACAGGGCATCCCACTCCAGGAAGGACGGAGAACTGAGGTTACAGTGAGCATTCTTCTCATCTGTAATGTGAACATGTGACAAACATGTGACTTAGGTTGAAATAGTGGTGTTACAATAACACTAGTTCAGTGTCTAACATTTTAGACAATCTAGGCTGGCCAACACTTGAAACTCGTAAAACAAGGGCCCACCTGGTAATGTCCTATAAGATAGTTCACCAAATTGTCGCCATCCATCCAGGAAAAAATTTCCTTACACCAACTGACCCAAGAACAAGATTTTATACACCGTACACCTTCTCACCAATCAGGTCATCTAAAGATGCTTATAAATTTTCTTATTATCCTACAAGTATCACACAATGTAACTACCAGTCACAACCTAAATGGCACCAACAGTTATTGACTTCAAGACAATTGTCATCATACCCGTTATAGTAGATCTAATATAAACTACTACCGGTATTATGTTTTTATATGTTATCAATTTACTGTATATTTATCACTTTCAAATTTGTAAATAATAATTTATAAAACAGCGTCTTCTCATAATCATCATTCTTGATAAAGAGAAGTATCAAGAAGAAGAAGAGAGGTAGAGTATCTGGGTGTGGGATAAAATAGTTTCAGATAAACACTATATGTATATGCTTTATGATCCTAACAAAGGTTGTGATCACAATGTTATGATCTTAACCATTTACTCTATAAATATGTTTTGTTACGCAATAAGTATAATTTATTCCTCCACTTCTGATCCGGAGCAACAGGTAAAATAACAAACTTGTCAATGCCTAGCAAAAGCTGGGCAACCTCGTAGAGATGTAATTATACACTAACAAACACCAAACTATGATACAGATTGTGATACTTGGTCACACTATAATTCAGGACATTAAACCTTTCTCCAATAGCTTGGAGATTTTTTGTGTGTTTTTTCTGCTTTCTTATCAGCCTACTTTAAGCATCCATCCATCAGAATACAGGATAGAAGCATTAAACAGTCAATTTCATAAGAACTACATCAATAGAATTAAACACAGGTTTTATTAAAGACAGGGGTAATTATACTGGAGGTTGGTCTGTTCCCAGTCGGAAAAGAGCTTTAGCGACTGTGTATTGATTTATGTAACTTCCATTTAGCAAGATTTTCCACATGGTTTTAATCACAGTTGTGTCATTATTGTATTGAAATTTGAAATACAGAATATAAGTATTTATCTGGTAGCATCAGGGTCCATGCTTATAAAGTGTTTGAGTTGAGTCTTAAATGGTTCTCAAGCATTTGATTGGTCAGATTTGAGCCTAGGCTCAAATCTGACCAATCAAATGCTTGAGAATGAACTCAAGACTTAACTCAAACGCTTTATAAGCATGGACCCAGTTTGACTGTATATATCTCACCTCCTCCACTGTCTATGGGTTTCTCTAGGACCACTGCCAGCCACTGTGAGGCATAACCAAATGCTACAGATGGGTTCAACAAGGTGGCTTGTCTGAGGGTCTCTGATGTCTCCGCTCTGTACTCTGTCAATGTAACACACAGATCAATGCATCATGGCAGTCATTTGGTATGACAAAGAAAAGTGAAATTATACTGGTGGTCATTTTGGTATTTCTTAACCCATTACCACATAGTCTATTTTCAGTTTTGAAGACAGGTGACCACATAAAGAAGGTTGAAAGTAAAGCAGAGTGTGTCTTAACCCTTTACCATATAGCATGATTCTGGTCTTGAAGACAGGTGACCACTCAAAGCAGGTTGAAAGTAAAGCAAAATGTGCCTTAAGGCATATTCTGAGTTAGTTTCAATCTGCTTTAAGCTACAATCTGCTAGGATATAGAAATTATTTCTTATGTTACATGGTGTTCATTACTTTAAGAATTATTTTCTTCAGTGGAGGAATACATTAAATGCGATAAAAGGCACTGCTATTGGGGAAAGGGTTAAGGTGCATTCTACTGCATTTTCAGCCTGCTTTAAGCTACAATCTGCTAGGATACAGAAAATATTGTTTGTGGTATATATTCATGACTGTATTATACAGTGGAACAATTTTCTTCAGTAGAGGAATAAACCAAATGTATAAAATGGTTATCTGTTGAATAAAAGGCTAACTCTTTTTTCTATATAGCCATCAGTGCAAATAATCTGTATGCAATTGATAAATCATATTATAGTACTTATGTAAATCTGGTGGCTGCTTCTAACAAGATGGCAAGTAAAACAGAAAGCTCTTCATGAGATATCTGCTTTACTTTTATCTTCTTTTAAACTACAAGGTAGGGGCATCCAACGGTATTTATGTGGAGGAATATTTAACTCTTTCCTCCCTGAAACTTTAAATGGACAATTCCAGTTTCCATTTTTGTCTAGTCCATTTCTGGCTTTTAAGAGTTGTTTTGTCAAATTTGGTATTACTGACAAATAGTGAAGACCCTGATCAGAGGGCTCCGAAAGGAGCCCTCTGAATTGGGCCTTCACTGTTTGCACAGGATAAGTGTATTATTCATATGTACACTGTTTGAAATGACGCCTATATGCGGGACTAGGGTTCAAAAGGTTAAAGGTGTCCTAAAGCAGTTACATGAAGGACAGATTGATGTATAAATTGGGAGAGAAATTAAATGCTTTATCTTCAGCTGTGTCAAATCTAAATTGCTTCAAAACTCATTCAGAGGAATTCAATCTTCTACATCAGATAAAAACAATTAATTGTTGAAATGTATTTCTCAAGCAGTAATTGGACAGGCATCCCTTAACCCTTTACTCCATAGTCTGTTCCTACTTTTGAAGACATGTGATCAGGTTGAAAGTAAAGCAAAATGCGCCGTAAGGTCATTAAACTCCACTGAAGAAGCTAGTTCCACTTTTCAGTCATGAATATGCACCATAAGAAATATTTCTATATCCTAGCAGAAAGTAGATTTAAGGCACATTCTGCTTTATATTCAACCTGCTTTAAGTGGTCACCTGTGTTGAAAACAAAGAAACAGGCTGTAGGGTATAGAGTTAATCACAAGATGAGTATTTGTCAGGATTACAAGAAGTGAAAGCAATGCTAAACCAGAAAACTATGATACTTACTAGAGAAGAACATGTTGAACTCCTCATCATTGTCAAAGTCCAACCTGGCATAGCTACAGCTAGGGGCATTAGACTGGCTAGGAAACCCAACCTGAAGTGAAAGTAGAAATCAGTTTTACTGTGAAAATATTGTCAGCTAGAAAGTTATGAATATAAGACAGGGCTCCAGATATGAATCACTAAACTTGACATTTCCAGTTTTTCATTCTCTATGCCTCCTCCAAGTCCTATTATATGGTCTTACTACTCATTAGGAACATCTATTTGAGTGATTTTCTGTGCTTCTGAGTTCTCAGTGAATTTCATATGTCATTGAAAAAACTGATCCACAAATTTAAAAACCCTTAATACTTTAAAATATGTTATCTAACTATAGCAATTATTATCCCGGTACCACCATTATTCGAACACCTAAGCATCTTCGAGTCAATTACAAATTTCTATGTGAATAAAAGTTATTTTTTACATAGATACTGGATAAACTGGTTATTTTCAACTTATAATACAATGGGTAAGTTATTGCAACTAAAATCGGTTCTCTAACAATGTAAACAAAGCAAAGTGGCCCGCTTACCTCATTCTCAGTGGAATGACAACCTAAATTCGAACAGTAGGTTTGACACCACAAAATTGTTACTATATGTAGCCCAGGGTAAGTGTTTGTTCATAAAATGTCAGATAAAACATAAAACAAGAGTCTGTAACCTCATAAAAAGTAAATGTCAACTTTTTTACATGTAATTTACAGTAGTTAAGACATAAGGTATCAATTGTTAATGGCTACAGACAGTGCATTTGAAGGGTCTCCCTTTTGATGTGAAATGCATCTAAAACAAAGAAGAAATTTCTTAAAAGTTGTTGAACATATTTTTCTAAAATAAAACTAGTGTACTGGAACCTGTATGATAAACAAATATTTTGTTTATTCCCTGTTATTTCTTATATGAAACACAATTAGGAAATAAAAAAAGTGAAAAAAGTGATAAGGACCCCTAGTTTGAGATTTGATCAAATTTAGTGGTCTGAACCCTCAATATTATTTATCCGGACCATTAGGAATGAGGTAAATGTAAAAGTTTTGCAGCCGATACACCACTGGCCATTTTTGATAACAGAAAATGTAATTTGTGGCCAAATTATGCATTGGGAAATTTGAGATTAGATGTAAATACAATATTTATAGTCAGATAAGTTCAACAAATGCCCTTTCACTTATTTATTGATCTTTTTTGCTGAGTTTGTGTTCTTGACATTTCCACCGGTGTTACTGTCAAAATGTCACGTGCGGTTATGCAGATTTGTTTGTAACTATAGATGTCACGCGAAATGATTCAGGTGTTCGATTTTTGGTTGTGTTCGAATAACGGTTGTAAATGGATATATAATTATAAATGCGAAAGATTTTCAAAAAAATCATCAAAAAAGGCAAAATAATTTCTGTATTTGAAATAATTATTAAACTTACTTTAATCAAGGTCTTTGTGGCTGTTTCAAATATTCTTGGCACAAAACTAAGGAACACGGGATCTGTGGAGACTTTTTCATGGCGGAGAAGAGTGGCCCAAAGATGCAGGGTAAGACTGCTCAACATCTGCAAAGACAAAAACCAAACTTGTGTTAGCCCTTTCCTCTTATAGCTTGTTCTCAATATTGAAGACAGAAGGTTGCTTAACCCATTACCCCATAGCCTGTTTTTGGTTTTGAAGATAGTTGACCATTTAAAGCAGGTTGAAAGTAAAGCAGAATGTGCCTAAAGGCACATTCTGCTTTACTTTCAGCCTGCTTTAAGCTATTATCCGTTAGAATATAGAAACTTTTTCTTATGATTCTCATTTGTGACAGCGTAAATTTGATCTATTTTCTTCTGTAGAGGAATAAATTTAAGGCCTTAAAAGGTGTATTTATGGGGTAATGGGTTAAAGCAGGTTGAAAGGAAGCAGAATGCTGCTAAAGGGACCTCAGTTTAAAGTTTTATCCAAAGGACCTGGTTTGGTGGCGGATCAAACTCCCAAGTCCTGGATTGACAGTCTAACATGTTACCACTAGAAAATTAATAGAGATGTACTACTTACAAGCCTATTTTCGAAAAATGCAACTACAGTCAAACCTGTCTGAACGGTCACCTCCGAACAACGGTCACCTGTCAACAACGGCCAGTCTGAATTCCTCCCGGCCAATTTCCTTCTAAATTGACCTCTGAATAACAGTCTCCTGCCGACCGCGGCCAACGGTCACTTAAACTGGCTCTTTTTGACACCTTTTACCCCAAACAGCGGCCAGGCTGAGACACAGAGGTGTCACCTGCCGATCGTGGCCAGCGGTCACTAATTCGGCTGTTTTTAACACCTCTTACAGCAGCCAAATCACACGATTGAATGGGTGCAATTTCGCCAATGTCGGCCGCCATCTTTGTTATGGATGCGCTTGGTTATATAATTGGAAGCAAATTCTAAGGTGCTAATGACAGTTTGCAACCGACTTTTGGGTTTAAAATAAGCCACATTATGATGAAAGAATTTCAAAACATATGTTTGTTTTTATATGTTGGCTAATTAATATTGAAGATGTCCGTTGCTGCTTATGTTTGTATGATTGTTTATAATCACGTTGTCCAGATTAAACAAATGATTGGGCGATTTCTAAAATGGCCTTATCCAGATTAGTCATTGGTGATTAATTGTTTTGTTTTGATGTAAGAAACCTTGGCAGATACGAAATCGTGAAATAAAAAAGTCATTTCTAGTTTAATCATTACGCTTTAAAAAGTTGTCTCAGTTCCGAAGTTAAGCAACTTTCTGCGCGGTTAATAACTGGATGGGTGACCGGCCGAAGTTAAGCAACGTTCTGCGCGGTAAATAACTGGATGGGTGACCGGCCCGGTACACGTTACAAAGTCAAAGATAAATTGGAAAATTAACAATGCCGTCTACTCTAGTCGATGAAGTTTCCGAGTTACTGTCGCTGAGCGGGTAAAGGTGCTAAAACCAACAGACTGTGCTATAGATTCTAATATTCAACAACTGCCGTCATATCACGTCAACATTTATGTTCGGCAATGTCCGTGTTTTAGTCATAACCTCATTATCATAAATGGCGTCCTTTCCAAATAAACTTTACACCAGCAATAAATTCACCGTGTATAATGAGTGTTTCCATTGAAATGAAGAAAAACCCAGTACATTTAAGAATCAGAGCAACAAATTAATCATTCAGACAAGCAAATAATGAAAACATCGGCTTTTGAAAAGTCCTTCGTTCTTATTAAACGAGATGATTTCGAAGCTATTCGACCTTTGAGTTACCCGCCCTTTTCCGTAATTTCTCGAAAGCGGCTATGAAACATTATTCAAATATCCATATCTACATGTACCAATAAAAATGAGAAAATGCGATCACGTGACCAAAACCCTTCAGAGTTTGCTATCTACCGAGACATTTACTTTTAACATGGATATCCGTTCAAAAGAAAGATGATGGCCGTGATATTTATTGAAACTTCAAAGACTCTGAATTCTTAAGCAAATAAATATTTTTAATATTTAAATAGATAAATAACTTAGAGTTTAAAGGTATCAAATGTTTCTCTTTCATTACTTGCGTACTTGTACTGTCCCTTGTAGATATAAAATTCAGTACATGTAGTTGATGAAAACTTAGCCATTTTGCACACCTGCGAACAACAGCCACCTGTGAACAACGGCCAGTTTTGCTAGTTCCCACAGGTGGCTGTTGTTCACAGGTTTGACTGTATATAGATTGCATGTAATAGATACCATTGATACTTTATTGTGTTAACTTCTAAGCCAAAGTAGGTGTTTGATATGGCACTGTACAGTGTCCCCTCTCTACAACAACACCCAATGGGAGACAAAGATTGTGTGTGTTGTTCGGAGGGAGTTGTTACAGGGAGGGAACTTTGCAAACAGCTTGAATCCAGTTCTGACGCTGTATTACGCGGCGTCTGATCTGGGATCTGGATTCAAGTTGTTTGTCACTTTTCATGATGTTTTTTCTATCAAAATGTCCAATATGTGACTTTGAGAAAAACAGCAAATGACAATTTTAAGCAGAGGATATTGCAGCTGTGAATAGGTTAGATATAATTGTCTTGTTTGGAGAACAGCGGTAGTCATTGTTGTAAGGAGGGAACTGTTGTTCAGAGGGCCATTGTGGAGAGGGAGGACTGTATTGCCTACCTGACTGGGGTGTTGTGTAAAGGCTATAAGGGCCTCGAGGTACTTAGAAAAGTTGGGAGGCTGCACCACATCAGGACTGGCCTCTGAGCCCTGGAAAACAAAAACAAATCTATACAAAGCTCAACAGAGAATTTCAAAAACTAACATCCTTATGACTCTACTAAACCCTATGATGTGACTGCTCCTCAGAATTGTCTCAAAGAGACAATTCTGCTGAGTAGAAACATAAGGACTGGTGGAGGCCTACAGGAGATAATGTTTGAAATGTTCAGTTAACTCTTATCTGCATCCTTGACTATAGCTGACAAGGTGCTTCCAGGAAAACACATGTCACCAGTGTCAGCAGTTGTTAGGATGACTTTCAACCCACTACCCCATAGCCTGTTTCTAGTTTTGAAGACAGGTGATCACATAAAGGAGGTTGAAAGTGAAGCATAATGCGCCTTAAGGTGCATTCTGTTTCACTTTCAGCCTGCTTTAAGATTCTGATACCATCTACTAGCAACTACTACTACCAGATTTTTAGAATATAGGTAATATTTCTTCAATGCAGGGATAAATTAGAGGCATTAAATATGTATATAAGGAAGAATGGGTTAACAAGAATGACTCCAGACAGACAAACCCTGAACAGAGAACTGCTTTAGTTCTGTGCTGCAGATGACACTATGAAAACACCTCAGTAAATGTCAACAGAACTGATAAATGTAGCTTAAAGACATATACTGCAAACAGCAAAGTGGTACAGAGCAAGAGGTGAGAAGTCATTATACAGGGCTCTATTAGTATGTGAAAAAATAAATATTTCAACACATAAATAAATGATTATCAACTTAGAGATAATTTCTATCAATTAAGAGAGATGGCAAGAGAAAGAGATAGAGAGACAGACATACAGAGACAGAGTGAGAGATAAAAAGAGAGTGAAAAGGGCAAAGACACAGGGAGAGACGTACCCACAGAAAGCAGAGCTGTTTGCCCATCTCCACCAGAATCTGACAGAGCCGTTTCAGGAAGAGGTAGAAGTGTTCATCTGTGGAGGCCCTCTCTGCAGCCCTGTACATTAAACAAGTGTTAACCCTTTACCTAATAACATATTCTTTGTTTTAAAAACAGGTGCCCACTTAAAGCAGGTTGAAAGTCAATCATGCACATTCAGCTTTCCTTTTAATTTATATGGAAATTTTCCTCTGCTCTTAAGTTACTAATCAAGATATCAAAAACAAGGGGCCCATGCGGGCCTAAATATCGCCATGGAGGAATTATACCTGGAGAAGAATCATATACACAAATCTGCATTTTCCCGAAAATGTTGTCGTCCAATACCTGTATGCGCGATAACGCTTAATCGATCGATAATTCAACTGCACCGGTACGCCGATAGCGGGCTATCGCGTTTTTTATCGTGTTGAATGGTTACCTACTGTTAGTTTAAGTTACATAAAATCCTTAATTTTTACCCGATTTTCATTATAATGATCTTAAAAGAAGGCTAAGATATTTATCTTTCACTTGTGAAAATAACATAATCTAATTTTTACATTGATCATTTTTATGGCGAGTTAAAGAGCGGTTACCAAATTAATTTGCCGATAAAAGGGAGCAAGCGCTCGCTCAAAAATATATCACGCCCTGTTACAAAACCTTTCATAAAATCCTCAATTTTAGGCCGATTTCCATAACAATGGTCTTAAAGGACAGCTAAGATATTTTTCTTTCAGTTGTAGAAAATGCCAGTGTTTATTTTTGAAATCGACAAATTTTATGGCGAGTTAAAGAACGATTGCCAAATGAAATAGTCGATAAACGAGAGCAGGCGATCGCGAAATAAATACAACGTCCTGTTTCAAAAACTTGAATTTAATCCAAAATTTTCGTCCGATATATATATATATATATATATATATTAAAAAAAGTCTTGATATAAAGCCGTGACACTTATCTTTCGGTTGTAAAAATACCAGGGGTTTTCTTGAAGCGAAAAAAGTAATGATGACCTACAAAGGTTGCTGGCTAATGAAATGACTAGACCAACTCGCGTAAGAAAAGAATTCCTTCCGTATAAAAACTTAAGCAAACTTCTAAACTTCTAAAAATGTGTTCATGCATTGTTAGAATGTTCTATATGGAGGAAATATTTCCTTGGAGGCAAAAAAAAATCCATTTTGTATGTAAAGAGACATTTGAAAGGAGTGCGCGTCAAACGGCCATGATCAAACGGCCACAGTTGTAACTGTATTATTATGTCGTATGTGATCATTATTATTATTGAAAGGAAAATTAGAATTATTAACATATTACTTCAAAAAAAAGGAATTTAGGGTTAGTTTTACATCCAGACTAAAATATACATATTATCCGTCCCATTTCTATGAAAGAGGTTACAGCTTGCATTATCTTCAGAAATTAATTGCAAACACGATAACATGAGATCTCCGTTTCTTTCTGCTTTACTTATGTCTTATATAACGGAGTAAATTATAAAGCAGTCAATGCCTTAAGCAATCTATTTTAGTGACTGCTTAACTTTTTGCCTGCTGATCGCGCCTTTACTTTTTTTTTTGCAAACAACTTGGATCAAGATCAGATGCCGCGTAACACGGCGTATGATCTGGATCCAGAATGTTTGACACTCGTCTAGGGCTATTCATCTGTAAACTACATGTCTACCATATTACACATCACAAAGGAATGTGACACATTACGTAACCGTACACAATTAGCAGGCCATTTATAAGCGTCATAAACCTCTCCCAGCATGAAGTCCATGCTTCTTGAACATGCCGATTATCTATGAAGTGCATGTTAGGGAACTGGACTCCAGGGGGTTTCCACTTTAATAAAAAAGATCAATGCTACCCGTGCGTGTAACTTGAACATGTGTTTTTTACTTCTGTAACCGCATGATTTCTATATATTATACAAATCACAAAAAATAAAGATAATAGAATTGAATTGAAAAAAAACACCCAAAAAAACCAACATCAATGCACCTGGTTTGGTTGATGACTGGATTAACCCTCTCATTACTGAATACCAGTAACATGATGACTATTGCAATTGCAAACAGTTGTAATCCAGACCAGGCTGCAAAAATGTCGGATTCATAGAGTATGTCTCTTGAAATATAGTTTACCCCTTTTTCAAATTAAGCTCTTTATGACACATTTTACCTTTTCTCCGCATGAGGATCATCAGAGAGAGAGAGAGAGAGAGAGACAGACAGACAGACATTCATACAGAAAGATGGATACAGAAAAGAAGAAGCGACAGACTGACAGACAGAGATACGAGAAAAACAGACAGACAGAGAGACAGACAAGAGGCAAACAGACAGTGGCAGAGAAATATAGACACACACAAGCTTCGTAGGTAAACGAAAAAATACGTTTTTCTCTCATTTTCAAAACCTCACTATACTAACAATTTATAAGCTATCGCCTCAAATTTTGTACTACGCGTAAGATCATGGTCTAATCAAACATCTGTATTAAAATTTATAACGAAAAGATGACATTAAAAGCATTTCTATTAACACCAAACTTCGTAGGTAAACGAAAAAATACGTTTTTCTCTCATTTTCAAAACCTCACTTAACTAACAATTTATAAGCTATCGCCTCAAATTTTGTACTACGCATAAGATCATTGTCTAATAAAACATATGTATTAAAATTTTTAATGAAAAGATGACATTAAAAGCATTTCTATTAAACACCAAACTTCGTAGGTAAACGAAAAAATACGTTTTTCTCTCATTTTCTCTCATTTTCAAAACCTTACTAAACTAACAATTTATAAGCTATCGCCTCAAATTTTGTACTACGCATAAGATTATTGTCTAATAAAACATCTGTATTAAAATTTATAACGAAAAGATGACATTAAAAGCATTTCTATTAACACCTAACTTTCGGAAAAACGAGCGCCGCTGATTGACCGATTTTGGACGACAAGATAAATCGCGAGCCGGCCGGATACTTCTCCAGGTATAATTCCTCCATGATATCGCTCACCTGGAAAAACCAACACAAGGGTCACATAACCCCTGGTATGGGATCACTTTTCACCCCGAGACATAATTTTCATTGAAAAAATCTATTTTTAGCTCCTGTGACCTAGATATGCAACGGACCGGAACCATATTTACAATATTGGTTAAGGGCTTCTAGAAGAATCATAGCTCTGGCCATATTAGTTTCAGAGAAAAAGATGTTTAAAGATTTCACTATATACATGTAACTCTATGTAAATTGACGACCCCCGGGGCGGGGTCATTTTTTACCCCAGGGACATAATTTGAACAATCTTGATAGAAGACCTGTAGATGATGCTTTGTGCCAAATATCTAAGCTCAAGGTACTATGGTTTCAGAAAAGAAGATTTTTTAAGATTTCATTGAAAAAATCTATTTTTAGCTCCTGTGACCTAGATATGCAACTGACCAAAACCATATTAACAATATTGGTTAAGGGCTTCTAGAAGAATCATCATGCCAAATATCTAAGCTCTGGCCGTATTAGTTTCAGAGGAAAAGATGTTTAAAGATTTCACTGTATAACTCCATGTAAATTTACGATCCCAGGGCGGGGTCATTTTTTACCCCAGGGACATAATTTGAACAATCTTGATAGAGGACCTGAAGACGATGCTTTGTGCCAAATATCTAAGCTCAGGGTACTGTGGTTTCAGACAAGAAGATTTTTTAAGTTTTCATTGAAAAAATCTATCTTTAGTTCCTGTGACCTAGATATGCAACAGACCGAAAATGTTTGAACAACTTTGAAAGAGGACCATATAAGGATCATTCAGGCCAAGTTTGGTAAAAATCTATTAAGTAGTCTCGGAGGAGATGTCGTTTAAAGAAATTGTTGACGACGAACGGACGAACAAATGGACGAACGGCGACGGACAGAGGACGATCAAACGACCACTTATATGCTCCAAGTATACAATATACATGTAGATCCAGATAGCATCCTAAGCTTATATGTAGTAGTTAAGCTGTAAATAAGGAAATATTCAAATAAACAAACAACTGAATGACTGAAAACCGTCTGCCATCTTGGCTGCATGCACAGTGATGGGTAAATCTTTGAATAGAGACTGTTAAAACAGAGCTCCAGATAAGGGAAGTATTTCAACAAGAGGGCCTGAAGGCCCTGATATCCCTCACCATTTGTAATGAAGCCTGATAGCTTTAGCTTTGAATTTCATCCGTTTTATTCTAAATCCATTCAAGTTTGTTGACCTACTCTAGTATAGTAGAGTACATTAAAGGCAGATAACCAGAGCCTAAACAAAACTGAAATGAAGCCCTTTTCTAGCAGTTCAAAGTATATCAAGGGCAGGTAACTATTGCCACAATGATAAGATTTCAACAATAATTGCACTCCTTCAAGACCGTATTGCTATATACTTTGTGTACAAGTATAATTAAAATCCATTGAAAACTGTAGTTGCAAGAGTGTAAATGCTTTAAAATATGGCATTTTCAGCAATTCAAAGGAAGATAATTCTTTATCTATTTGTCTGATTTCAACCATAATCACCATTTTTCGAACTCTTATGGTCATATACAATCTGGGCAAGTTTGAGCAAGCTTGAATAAATATTGTAGCTTCTAGAGCGTAAACACTGTTAAATATATCATTTTCAGCAATTTAAAGGTAGATAACTCTTGACCTATTGATCGGATTACAACCATAATTATTCTCATCCGAAGTCTTATGGTAATATACAATCTGAATTAGTTTGAGAAAGATTGGAAAAAAATTGTGGCCTCTAGAGTGTAAACACCCTGAAATATGACATTTTCAGCAATTCAAAGGTAGATAACTCTCGACCTATTAGTATGATTTCAACCATAATCAAACTCGTCTGAACTCTTATAGTCATATACAATCTGAGCAAGTTTGAGATAGATTGGATATAAATTGTGAACTCTAGAATGTAAACACCATTAAATATGGCATTTTCAGCAGTTCAAAGGTAGATAACTCTTGATCTATTTGTCCCATTTCAACCAAATCCCATCTCATCCGAACTCTTATGGTCATATACAATCTGGGCATGTTTTAGAAAGATTTGATAAATATTGTGGCCTCTAGAGTGTAAACACTGTTAAATATGGCATTTTCAGCAATTCAAAGGTAGATAACTCATGACCTATATGTCCGATTTCAACCATAATCAAACTCATCCGAACTCTTATGGCAATATACCATCTGAGCAAGTTTGAGAAAGATTGGATAAATAATGTGGCCTCTAGAGTGTAAACACTAAAATTGTTGACGCTGCACGCCGCACGCCGGACATTCAAGGATTACAAAAGCTCACCCTGAGCTAGCTAAGGTGAGCTAAAAACTAAAATCTTTATTTCTGGATTAAACCCTATGGTTCATTAGAATCGGCTCTTCAAGATGATTCTAATAAGCACTTACACCATAGGATTTGGTGCTAAAATGAGTGATAAAATGTTGGATTTGTTCAGTTTACTCCCTCTTATCTGAAGCCCTGGTCAGACAGGGTCAACTTACACTGCAGCATTCCATATAGTGGACATGGCACCTTCATGAAACAAAATCAGCAATGGCTTTCTCTCCTCCAACTTGCCCTACAAACAAATGTCAAAACATATGTACCATTAGTGAACTAATACTTCCACTGCCAATGGCAGAGCTCTAATTTATTTTCAAACAGTTTGGATCTAGTCAAGACTGATTAAAATGGTGTCTGATAAGAATCCAACCTATTAACATTTGTATCATTATTTCTGCATTCAAATTTTCAAAAGTTTTCATTTGGCCTAAAATAATAGATGATAGTATTTTACCCGACAATAATTTGGCAGTGAAAGAGCTAAAACGAACTTTCAATTGAGAGAAATAGTTAAGAATTCATTTTCTTTTTCCCTTGTTTGATCCCCAATGTTTGACCCCAAAAAGAACCTCCATTCAAAATTTCAGCACCCTAGCACATATATTAACCCATTACCCCATATCCTATTATCTAGTTTTGAAAAGAGATGACCACTTAAAGCAGGTTGAAAGTAAAGCAGAATGCGCCTTCAGGCACATTCTGCTTTACTTTCAGCCTGCTTTAAGCTATCATCTGCTAGGAAAAGGATTGGTAATTACTGAAATATTCTTACCCTGCGACTGATCACAATCAACAGACATTCTGCTGCTGCCAACTGAAGGTCACTGTTGCCAAGCAACAGACAAAGCATTTGTAAGAGGAGACTGTCTCTGACCAGGATGTGGGTCATTGCGACCCAGTCTAGAAATCCACAAAAGGTCATCAAGGTCGTCTCACAGACTTTGGTATGGCACTTGTAACCAATTTTGTCTTCTTCCTTACCTGTTTGAGCCTAAAATATATAAGAGACAGTAAGCAGCAAAACTCTCTATCAATACCACTAAATAGAGGGCTAATTGACTGAATTAAAGACAGGTGACAGCATTAAAGCCAGGAGAAAGTAAAACAGAAAGCTCCTACTTCACCTTGCTTTAAGCAGCCACCTATCTTAAACACCCACAAATAAACACAATTTAGTAGTCTTAAAAGAGAGGTTTTACTATATTACCACTTTCTTCTGCTTAACACTTTACCCCATAGCCTGTTTCTAGTTTTGAAGTCATGTGACCACTTAAAGCAGGTTGAAAGTAAAGCAGAATGTGCCTAAGGCACATTCTGCTTTACTTTCAGCCTGCTTTAAGCTATCATCTGCTAGAATTTAGAATTTTTTTCTAATGGTTCATTTTCAAAACTGTATAAATTGGGACTATTTTCTTCAGTGGAGGAATAAATCATATGTGTTAAAAGGCGCTTCTATGAGGGATAGGGTTAAGGCCTCCATCTAACCCTCCTGAAAAGCACTACAAATTGATATTAATTGATGGTGTTGATTACAGGTGACAACTTTAAACAAGATGACAGTAAAGCAGAAAGCTCCAACATGTATATGAGTTTTCTACTTTTAAGCAGTCACTTTCTTTAAACTCAGTTGTACATAGGTGCGTCTTAAGGCACATTTTGCTTTACTTTCAACCTGCTATAAGTGGTCACTTATCTTCAAACTAGAAACAGGCTATGGAGTAAAATTATCACAGGTTTTAATGTAGTAACAACAATTATGAAAAAATCATGAATACCAGTGCTGACGCCTTGTCCGTGTTGTCTTGTAAAATATTGATGAACATCTCAAAAAGTTCTGTCATCTGGGATGTAAGTGCTGCCATGATTTCTCGGCGACGCCCACTGACCAGGTTCTGGAAGATAACTATGTCCTCAACCAGTCGCAGGAAAATCTTCAGCACAAGTTCTGTCTGGGTAGGCTGAAAACACAACAAGAAAGTCTACAGAACAGTTGAGAAGTACACAGGGGAATATGTTGATCTTTGCCATCAAATGTGATGATGCTAAATAGCTTCAAGTTTATTGCAAACACAGAAAACTCCGCATTACATCATAAATGTAGGTTAACCCCATAAATACGCCTTTTAATACCTATGATTTATTCCTCCACTAAAGAAAACAGTTTCACTTTATACAGTCAGTCAGTCGTGAACATGTACCAAAAGAAATATTTTCTATTTCCAAGCAGATGGTTGCTTAAAGCAGATGAAAGTACAGCAGAATGCGCCTGAAGGCACATTCTGCTTTACTTCCAACCTGTTTAAGTGGTCACCTATCTTCAAAACTAGAAACAGGCTATGGGGTAATGGTTAAGTGACCTTTCTCAGAGGAAGTGTGGTGATAATCAAAGTCAGGTGATTTGCTAAACACTGGATAGAAATAATACAGAAAGCTCCTGCAGGATCAGCGTTTAGCAACAAACAGTATCAGAGACTGCTTATGACCATTGTATTGAACGGTCACTAAATACAGTACTCTCAACAACGGTTCCATCCTTACAACAATGCTTTCTTCAGTGGGTCAGGGGCCCGTTTCATAAAACTTCTTACGACAAATGTTGTCGTAAGTCAGATTATAAAATCATCAATTATTATTTATTTCTCCATCTAATCCTGTCTTGTGACATCTTTTTGGAATCGTCTTATCAAGACGTTTCCAAAAAGATGTCACAAGACAGAATTAGATAGAAAAATCACAGAATAAATGTATTTTAAAGTTTTGACTTACGACAACATTTGTCGTAAGAAGTTTTATGAAACGGGCCCCTGTTGTTGGGAGGGAGCACTGTATAGAGTACTCACACCATGGTGTGAGTTCTTATCATCGCTAACAGTAAATTCTAAATGCTGTTAACTATATACAGTCTAACTTCGATATCTCGAACTCGCTTAACTCAAACTATCCGATAGTTCGACACATGAACTGCATTATTTCATGCTCGGTTAGGTCTAACATACCCATATTTCAAAGTTAAAACGTGGCTAAGCCACGTTTTAACTTTGAAATACGGGTATGTTCGAATCGATTTAACCGAATTCGAGATATCGAAGCTCGACTGTACATGGAAATCCTATTTCAGTTCCTTACCCCTAGCTGACATATAGCATGGAGGTCTGAAAACAGGGATGGCCATAGATTGGGCCACTCATGCTTGATAAGTTCAACAATCAGTCGTGACACTGCATCCTTTATGTGAGACTCTTCCTCTAATATCCCAGCTGTTCCCTGTAATAAACACACAGAATTCTCTCTAGAAAATTATCTGTCATTTCATATGGACTGAGAGACACAACTTTCATGCTTTTACTTATTCTTCAGGGCTCCAGATAAGGGGAGTACCAGTATTTAGAAAATTAAAATCTTTATTTCTGCATTAAACCCTATGGTGTTACTACTTATTAGAATCGTCTCAAAGAGACGATTCTAATGAGTAGTAACACCATAGGATTTGGTGCTAAAGTGGGAAAGATAATGGTGGATTTGTTCAGGTCTGATTGTGTGAAGGCAGACATGGATGTGTGCAACCTTGGTGACGTTAACCCACTAGACAGAGCTGCTTGGAGATCTAGTATCAGACATACTAGCCGCCTGCTGCCTACCCCAGATGCTGGGAAACCCGCAACAGATGACAAATGAAATCAGGATTAAACTAAAACTAAACTAAACTCCCTCTTATCTGGAGCCCTGTTCTTCATAGAAATGGTTCATCACACGTCTTCACTGTCCTGATAACTTTGTGAATATTCTTACTTGCTGACAAGTGGCTGCTTAACCCATTACCCAATAGCCTGTTTCAAGAATTAAATATAGGTTACCCCTTAACTCATTACCCCATAGATACGCCTTATAACACCTGTAATTTATTCCTCCATTGAAGAAAACAGTTCAAATTTATACAGTCATGAATTTGTGTCAGATGAAATATATATTATATTATAGCAGATGGTAGCTTAAAGCAGGTTGAAAGTAAAGCAGAATGTGCGTTAAGTGGTCACCTGTTTTCCAAACTAGAAACAGGCTATGGGGTAATGAGTTAAAGCAGGTTGAAAGTAAAGCAGAGTGTGCCTAAGGCACATTCTACTTTACTTTCAGCCTGCTTTAAGCTACCACATAACAAAATATAGAAAATATTTCTTATGATAGATATTCGTGATTGTATAAATTGGAACTATTTTCTTCAGTGGATGAATAAATAAAGTTGTTTGTATTGGTTAAAGCTTTCTGCTTTATTTTCATCCTCATTGAATTTGCCATATGTCTTCGTACTTGTAGTAGTACAGTATTTTGGTGATTCGAAAATTAGTATAAAATATATGCCCAGTGGGCCATACGATTTTTACGGCCCTCTATAGTTTGCACGTTTATGTGATAAATGATGATATGAGTGACTAAAAAAGTTTGGATTCAGAATAGGTCATATGAAAAACTCAGCAGGAAATGGGTTAAATTCTTGCAGCTTCTTACTAACCCCTAAACCCTGGGGACTTGGGTGTCAGCAGGGCGAGATGCAGAATGTTTGTGACCTACCTTAGAGATGAGTGACAAGGAGCTAGTTTTGAGTGTGTCTTTTTCATCCTGTCTCAATTTGTTCCATCGGAATCTGAAATTCAGGAAAGGTAACTTTAAGTGTACAGCTGCACTTGTGGTCAATGTGATGAATCTCTATATTAAGTTTTAAAGAGGCTCGCAACCAGATTTAGCATTAAAAATAGTAATTTGTAAATATATGTCAAACACTTATATAAACAGGTAAGAATTAATTTAGGATAAGAAACTCTGTTTAAAAAATGCATTACAATAAAAAAAATTGAGCTCTGGTGGATCCGGCATGCAGGGGCAGAAAGCAAAATAAGACAACCACTTAGCCAACTTGACCAGCCAGACTATTCATATCTCTGGGATAGATTTAAAGTACTATACTGTGTAGCGATGGAGTGTACATAATTCGACCCGGGTTTATGTCTGAGCCTGTGATCAATTTCTGTTGCGTCTTTCGATGCTATAGAATAAATATAGGATAAAGCATTGGAAAATATCTAAAAAATTAAGCTTTGAAGACTTTTCTTGAGGGTGTTCTTAGACTGATCATATTTTTCTAATGCCAGATGCACGATAATGCTACACATTTGGTTTTATTTAAGGATTTTCTTTTCTTTTTGCAAATACACCATCTGGTTGTGAGTCACTTTAAGTCAATAGCTTTCATACTTTGGAAGTTATGGGGGAAAGGGTTAACTCTTTCCTCCCTGAAACTTTAAATAGACAATTCCAGTTTCCTTTTTGGTCTAGTCCATTTCTGACTTTTAAGGGTCATTTTTGTCAATGTTTGGCATTATGACAAACAGTGAAGACCCTGATCAGAGGGCTCCTTTCGGAGCCCTCTGATCTGGGTCTTCACTGTTTGCACAGGACAAGTGTACTATTCACATATACACTGTTTGAAAAGGACGCCTATATGCGGGACTAGGGTTCAAAGGGTTAATACAAGATAGACCGTCCATTTACATGTAGGTGAAAGTACTAAACTTACTTGATACAATGTTCTAACAGCTGAATGCCAAAATGCCTTATTATTGGTGAATACTGCCGCTCTGCCAGGATAAGGCCACATTGAATGCAGTAAGGTGAAGTCTCTTTAAACTGCTCACAGATCTGAAAGAGAAAAGTTTAACTCATTCCTCCCTGAAACTTCAAATCGACAATTCTAGTTTTCAATGTAGTCTAGTCAATTTTTGACATTTTAGGGTTGATTTTTACAATATATGTCATAATGGCAAACAGTGTAGACCTGATCAGAGGGCTCCTTAAGGAGCCCTCTGACCAGGGTCTACACTGTTTGCAAATTAGGTTTGCAAATTAGGACAAGTGTACTCCTCTTAGGTACGCTGTTTGCAAAGGATGCCAATTTGCGGGACTAGGGTTCAAAGGGTTAAAGCCTATCTTTATCCGAAACTACCAGGTGCGCTTCAGTGATACAGATTGATCAGGGTGCATGGTTTTTTCTCTGTTAACTATTTTATTTAAAGACTTAAAATTTATTGTGTTCGACTATTGGAATAAAAGATGTTCCATTCATGCATGGTGTAAGCGCATGCACAGAATATAAATGGTTAAGTTGTCCGAAACTACCCTACTCCAGGATAATTTATAGAATATGGGTGGAAATGAATATAATTCTTCTTCTAGTTCATACTGCTGACAATCGTTCAACGATTATTATAGACAAGGGTACCTATGAGGTGCACCGGGACTAAACCCAGCCTGTCACTTTATCCTGACACCATGTGACCAACCAACCACAGGTGTACGTGCGAAATTGGTCAACTACGACAACAGCCCCCCTATTATCGATAATGTTTATGTTACAAAAATGTTGCTGGTTTATGAAAATGAACGCGCACCAGTCCTTGGTTTGACTCGGCCAGGGATTGACCCACAACCTCCGGATCTGCTAGTCCCAGCTTCTTGAAAGACACTGTGTTCGAAAATTTATCATTTCACATTCATTATGTTGATTTTTAACTCTTTTTTTTTTCTCAGCTTGAACCAGATTCATAATGCGTCCTCATTATTTGGACTACCACTGAGCTATTCTTTTTTCTAGTGTTACGTCATACCCTCTTTGTTTACACTTAGCGAGCACACGCACTCGGGGGACAACATACCCGAAATCTACATAAGTTTGTGCAGCACTAGGGCGCGTTTAATCTCATTCTTTTTACGCATTATTATCTGAATAGGTCTTACATAAGTTGCAAAAGCGTGATTTTACCGAAAATATTAAAGAATTATTTTTTTCTCTGAGTAAGACCGACGCCATTCGAATGAAGGACCCAGAGTATGCGTATGACATTAAAAACCCCGATGACTGGAAAAGAGAATGCAGCCGTTCTTTTGTAGAAAGAGATAAAATTATTAAGATGATGTGATGGACAAACACAAATATAATCATCTTCTTCTTCGTCCAATATAAGGGTAGGGATCCTCATGGAACGTATTATACCCTGTGTTAAAAAATGTGATGCCCGATAAAACAGCTGTCTATTTACAAATAAAATTATATACAGTGGTTGGGTATTTAGGGTTGGAAGGCCCTGACCTCTGCCCTGAAGCTCTCGAGAGTCAGGCAGTTGGTGGTTCTGGCCGGCAGCAAGTTCCAGTCTCGGATCGTTCTGGGGAAGAAGCTGTTCTTGTATGTGGATGTATTGGCCGGGATTTGGTAAAAGCGGTTGGCACCTCGTGTTCTGGAGTCACTCTGGCTGAGCGGGTTATCAGGGACCTCAACGATGGTGCTTATCTTGAAAAGCATCACCAATCTTGAAATGTAGCGTCGGTGTTGCAGGGAATCCCAGTTTAGGTCGTTCACCATCTTCGTTACACATCCAGGGGTTCTGTCTGTGTAACAATTGTGCACAAACCTGGCTGCTTTCCGCTGGATCTGTTCCAGGGTGTGGGCCTCAGTCTTGTTTGTGGGATCCCATATGCTGCTGGCATACTCTAGAGATGGTCTGACTATGGTAGTGTATGCCGCTGCCTTGACGGTTGGTGAACATTCTCCGAGGTTTCTCCTTATAAAGCCCAGCGTTCGGCTGCCTTTAGCTGCAGTGTTGTTGATGTGGCTCTTCCATTGTAGGTCATCGCTAACTGTGACTCCGAGATATTTGCTGTTTTCTGCAGAGCTGAGTGTTTCGCCATGGAGGGTATAGTTATATTCTATCCTATGACGGCTGCTACCTCTTATCCTGAGTACTGTACATTTTGCTGGATGAAAAGCCATCTGCCAGTCTCTTTCCCACTTTTCAAGGGCCTCTAGGTCTTGCTGCAGCAGAGTGGTGTCCTGTTGGGTCTTAATGTGACGAAAGAGAATGCTATCATCAGCAAAGAGTCGGGTGTCTGAGTGAGTGACGCAATCTGGGAGGTCGTTTATATATGTGAGGAAAAGGAGCGGCCCAAGTACAGTACCTTGCGGCACGCCCGAGATGACATCTGCTGCTTTGGACGTCTCACCTTCTAGTAGGACCTGTTGTTTGCGGTCAGATAGGAAGCCTTTTATCCACTTCAGTGTGGTTCCTCTCACTCCGTAGAAGTGCAATTTGTGGAGTAGACGGAGATGGGGCACCTTGTCAAATGCTTTTGCAAAATCTAGCAGTATGACATCTACTTGTCCCTTTCCCTGTAGTTTGCTGGCGATAGACTGAATGGTCCATAGGAGTTGAAACTCACACGAGCGTCTGGTCCGAAATCCATGCTGTGCTTCGGTAAGGACTTGGTGCTTGTCATAGAATCTCATCACAGAGCTGTATACTATGTGCTCGAGGACCTTGCACACCACTGATATGAGAGATACAGGGCGGTAGTTAGATGGAAGGTGCTTCTCGCCTTTCTTGAAAATCGGGACGATGTTGGCGTCTCTCCAGTCTTTTGGCACTATACCCAGTTCAAGAGCTGACTGGATGATTCTTGATAATACTGGCGCGAGTTCATCGGCAGCTAATTTAAGAATGGCTGTTGGTATGCAGTCAGGTCCGGTTGCTTTGTGCTGGTTTAAGTTTTTCAGTTGTTTTTGGATTCCATTAGGATGTATGGTGATGTTATCCATGGCTGGATATGGGCTTCGACCCTTATCTGGGAGGTTACTTGTATCTTCTTTTGTAAAAACAGATTTAAACTGGTCATTTAGGATTTCTGCTTTGGTTTTCGCTTCACTATGAATAAATCCATCCTTGTTCTTTAATGGGGCTATGCCAGTTGATTCTTGCTTTTTCGTCTTTATGTAGGACCAGAACTTCTTTGGTTGATCTTTGTAGTTTTGGGAAATATCGAGCATGTACTGTCTGTGTGCTTGGCGCATTTCTCGCTGAGCTTGTGTCTGAAGTTTGTTGTATCTGTTCCAGTCTGCTGGGCGATGGGTACGTCGTGCCTTTTTATAGGCCCTGTACTTCCTCTTAGACTGCCTTCGTAGGTGACTATTTACCCATTGGTGAGTGTGCCTGGCTAGCGTTCTCCGGGTGGGGACAAAGTCTTGGACTGTGCAGCTTTATCAATGGCTGATTTGAAATCCTCCCACATTTCATCAATTGTTGCAAATGTTTGGCTGAGGAAAATGCTACTGTACTGTGCCATAGCCGCTTTGATGCCTTCAGCGTTGGCTTTCTGCCATAGGTAGATTGTCCTCCTTTTGGGTCATGCTCGGGCGGGTTGCATTGCTATATCAAACAGCACGATGTCATGGTCACTTTTGATAGAAATCGGAGGTAAAGGTTTGCATCGTTCCGAGAAGCTTGGGTGGGAAGTGAAAATAAGGTCAAGGATGTTTTCTCCACGTGTTGCAAAATCAACCATTTATTCAACCCCGAGGTCTGAAGCCAGGTCAAGAAATTGCTGGCTAACTCTCTTGGGGTAGCTTTTAGAAACTGGGATAGAGTCTTTCCATGAGACATCTGGAATATTGTAGTCTCCTCCAAGAACCAAAATTGACCGTTTGTTGTTGGCTTTGAGCTGGAGGAATTCAGTGTGTGTGTTGTTAAGATAGTCTTCGTCTGGGGTCGGGGTAAAATACTGACGCCTTACGCTTACAACAAAGATATCGTTGAATTTTGCTGACAACAAAGGCGTATAGTGATTTGACTGACGATATGAAATATATAGCAAATCACTGACGCTATGTAAATGAAGTAGGAATATTGACTGAATACAATAAGATATGAATAAAAGAAGTCATTTTACGAAGAGTAAATTGAAACGGAGTTATTTATGTTGAGGTTTAATATCAAATATGGATGTAAGATTAATGTTAAAAGAATGAAATTGTGAATGTATGAAGAATGAAAATGTGAATTTGTGAATGTATTGTGAATTTAAGAATTTTAAAATGATTAAAACGAACGACGAAAAATTCACATACTTTAAGGGATACATCCACCACTGCAGTGTATATATCTATATGAAATTTAAATTTAAATTTTAAATTTAAATTTTAAATTTAAAAAAAAAATTGCGTTTAAATTAAAAAGAAAGAAAAACTTTGACAAAGAGACATTCGCCAGTGAAGTATGACTGACTCATGAGTTCTAAATTTTAAAATTTAAATTTTTAATTTATTTTTTTTCAAGTCAATATTTTGGTTTTAGCTGACGATGTTAGAGTCTTAGCTACACTTGGCCAATGACTAGGCCCAAAAACACTCACCACTTAAAGATAGTAGCATTTTGCTGACGACTTAAGCAAAGATGGAAAAAACTGACGGCTGTCAAATGACTAGGCTGAAAAACACTTACCACTTTAAGAGTGTAACATTTTGCTGACGACTTAAGCAAAGAGGGAAAAACATATGACAAGGCTGATTAAAACTGACGACTTAAGATTAGAGCGATTTTTGACTGACGCTGTATGCGGCTAATAAATCACTGACCACATAAGAATTTAGTGAAATCACTGACGCTTTGTAACTGTGGTAGGAATATTAACTGGATACATTAGATATGAATTAAAGGAGTCATTTTACAAGAGTAAGTAGTAAATTAATTATCTATTTTGAAGTTTAATAGCAAAAACGAATATATGATAAATATGTGAGAAAAGAAAAGTAGAAGATATAGAGACATTTGCCGATGAAGTATGTCTAAGTTTATAATATTATAGTGATGTCACTGTCGAAAATAGCTGACGCTCGTGGCTGAAGATAGTTGGATTTAACTGACGACATAAGGATATAGGGAAATCACGGACCACATAAGAATAGAGACTTGTTACATGTATTATTTAAATTTGATATCCACCATGATTTTTTTTTGATAAAAATAATTATAATAAATAAGTATACAAAGTTTGTAAAATTAAAAATGATCGAATATAGTAGAACAGCACAATTGCAAGTAATGATTAACTGAGTTAAAAATACGTGAAATTTAAAACAAGAGCCCCATGGGGCATATTTCGCTCACCTGAGAATAGCTGAAAAATTGAGATCATGATTTATGTACAGGACAGGGTCATTTTTTTACCCAAGGAGCATTATTAAAATTGAACTATCTTGATAGAGGATCTGTAGATGATGCTTTATGCCAAATATCTAAGATCAGTGTACTAGGGTTTTAGAAAAAAAATTTTTTATAAGTTTCCATTGAAAAAATCTATTTTTAGCTCCTGTGACCTACATATGCAACAGACTGGAACCATTTGAACAAAATAGGTAAAGGACATCTATCAGTGTCACCATGCCGAATATCAAAGCTCTGTCCATATTGGTTTCAGAGGAGAAGATGTTTGAAAATTTCACCATATAACTCAATGTAAAACTTTTACCCCCGGGGTGCGGCCAATTTTGACCCCAGGGGCATAAATTTGAACAAACTTGATAAAGGACCCTATGTGCCATATATCTAAGGTATGGCCCTTGTAGTTTCAGACAAGAAGATTTTTTAAGTTTTCATTGAAAAATCTATTTCTAGCTCCGGTGACCTAGGTATGCAACCGACCAGAACCATTTGAACAAAATAGGTAAAGTACATCTAGAAGTGTCACCATGCCAAATATCAAAGCACTGGCCAAATTAGTTTCAGAGAAGAAGACGTTTGAAAATTTCACTATATAACTCTATGTAAAACTGTGACCCCAGGGGTGGGGCCAATTTTGACCCCAGAGGCATAATTTGAACAAACTTGAAAGAAGACCTGTAGATGATGCTATGTGCCATATATCTAAGCTCTGGCTCTTGTAGTTTCAGACAAGAAGATTTTTTAAGATTCCCTTATTTTTTCACTTTGGTTGCCTTGGCAACCAGAGTTCTACATTGTTTTAATTCTTTGAACAAATTTGAAACAGCTTGACCCAAGAACATTCCTGTAAAGTTTGGTTGAAATCTGTCAAGCGGTATAGGAGATGTCATTTGAATCAATTGTTAACGACAACGCACGACGGACAACGCACGACGACGGACACAGGGCCATCCCAATAGCTCACCTTGAGCTTTTGGCTCAGGTGAGCTAAAAACAATGATGTCAGAGTTATGGCCTTTGCCAATGGCACTTCCTCTCATTAGGCTCTTTCCAAATACATTTGTATGCAATTTCATTTTACCCATTACCCCAAAGCCTGTTTCTAGTTTTGAAAATAAGTGGCCACCTAAAGCAGGTTGAAAGTAAAGCAGAATGCGCCTTAACCCTTTACCCCATGGTCTGTTTCTAGTATTGAAGGTATATGACAACTTAAAGCAGGTTGAAAGTAAAGCAGAATGTGCCTTAAGGTAAATTCTGCTTTTAATTCAGCCTGTTTTAAGCTTTTATCTTCTAGAATTAAGAAAATATTTCTTAGGGTTCATTTTCATGACTGTAAGATGGGAACTATTTTCTTCATTGGATGAATAAATTAAATGTGCTAAAAGGCGCTTCTATGTGGGGAAGGGTTAAGGCACACCCGCTTTACTTTCAAACTGCTTTAAGCTACCATCTACTATAATATAGAAACTTATTTCTTATCTTACATTTTCATGACTGTATCAAGCGGAATTATTTTCTTTAGTGGAGGAATAAATTAAAGACCTAAAAATGCATATTTTTATAGGGTGATTGGGTTAACAAACATCAGTATTTATGGGGGAATGGGTTTTTAATTAGATTATCTCCTGGACAAGAAAAAATGACAAGACACAGATAACTCTGATAAAACCAATATTAAACATATGTATAAATATGGCATAAGACATAATTACATAACTGTCAGTGGATCACCTCCAGATCCTGTTTCTCTAAGTATGAAGCAGACTGAACCATTTCTAAATTTTAGCAGACAACATGTCCAGCAGAGAGTTCTGTTGGTGTGCAACAGCTGACCTGAGGTCAGTTATGCAATTCTGCCACTAGCTGGAAACTTAACTCTTATAATGCTGAATTGATGTCTGCTATACATATTGTACGTGAATTTTGCAAAGCAAATCATACCTTACATTTTCTAAATGAAAAAAACTATGTAAGTAAATGGCAAATAGTTTGGAGCCAGATTAGATGCAGCATAATGTAGCATCTGACCTGGATCCAAACTGTTTGCAAATATAGGTGATTTAGTATAAGGGTGCTTGAAACCCTGCTTAAACCTCCAGTAAAACAGTATAACCTGAATAAAGCGGCAATGAATCCTGCATAAAGCGGCAATGAAAAAATCCCTATGGTGAATCCCTATGGTCAGTTTTAGTTTTGATATTAACAATTTTGAGAGAGAATCACCAGGAGATACTAAAAAACAAATATCAAAGCTGTGGGCCTAGCAGTTTTTTACAAGAAGATTGTTTAAAGTTTTTCACTTTTTTAAATAAATTACAATAAGTAGTCCACTTGAAAGTTTCATTTTAACAATTTCTGTAGAGAAGCATCCAAGGAACACGGTGAGCATTTTAGTTTTCCCCTCAGACTCACGGTTTCAGAGGAGATGTCGCTTGAAGTAAATTTGAACGGACGGACAGACGGACGACGGACGGCGGGCGATCACAACAGCTCACCTTGAGCCTTTGGCTCAGGTGAGCTAAAAACGCGTTGACTACAATAATATTACGCGAGCATTGCCGAGTGCCATGTTAATTTTAGTCAATGAGTTTACTGAACAGAACAGGTTTTATGTCTTATGTCTAAAGAACTAATTAATCAAGTTTGGGTAATGTGCATGCGTCACGTAACTCGGCGTCTGATCAGGTTATTTTAATATTTGCGCAGGTAATTAAATAAAAAATTGACATTAAATATGTTGAAGGTATTGTCATATATATAATTCTAATTGTTAAATTCAGCTTTCAGCAAAGTACTTTGCTTCTTTCCATATAAATTACAAATGATTAATGACATTACATGAAAGAATCAAACAAAACTTTCACGTTAATAGCTATTATGATACAAACAAAATTGATCTATTTCCTTTAAATAGCATTATAATCGCAATTGGCGAGAGAAGTGATCGCCTATATAGCCTAGGCCCTGGAAAACTTTAAATATTATCTCGTGTCTCTGTCGGACACGTGGTGTAATGGGCCGTGACAATAAATAGGTATAGGGCGTGGCTTATGAAGTAGATTTATTTGATTGGTAGAGAGATTTAATAGGATAAACCTGATGAATGAATCGTGTTGCTGTCTAATGAATATGAGATCTGTTTGCGAGAGATAATATTTATGAAACATATGCAGTTATAAAATACAACTGCTTAATAATTTCGTATCGCATTTATTGTTCAGAACATAGACATATACAGTGTAGCTCCGTTACTTCGCGGTCCGCTATTTCGCGAATGCCAATATATCGCGGTCACGGCTTGGACCCCATTTTTTCCAATATGTATACTAAAAGTCAATAAAAGCCGAGTAGCGATCATTTCTGTTTCTTTAATAATTATATCTTCCTTTAACAGGTCGCTATAATTGCGTAATCAGTGTCAATTTTCACCATCTGTGGACTGCGCGTGTGTCATCCCGCAGCGTTGATTGACAGGTGCACTAACAAACAAACAATAGGCCTACTGAGTGAACTCGCGCATGCGCGGTTTCCCTCATTATTTAGCAATAATTAGCAAACTAACCTGATTGAGTTATAACTATCAAAGTCGACTAATCCGTATTAACAGCAGTGGAAAGATAACCACAGACATTAAAATCACAGTCATTCATATTTTGATACATCAATCAGACGCTTACAATCATAACTGCGATTCGTACCAGATAACAACGTACTCGAACAATGTCGGCCAAGAAATAAATTATATTTAACCTGTGAACTGATAATTGGTTTCATTGTTCTTTCAATTTCATATACCGCGCTACGTTTTTTGACAAGTCAATCGAGAAAATCTCATTTTATCCGCGTTCTAATCGCGATATAGACATTAAGTGTGAGTTCAACGAATAACTGATACACACGCACATTTTATTCAAAATGGCGGCCGTTGTCAAAAACGAAACTAGGCATTTGGTATAATACACATGAAAACGCTGATGCTAGATATGACAGTGCATATAAAGACTTGTTTTGACAAGAAATAACAAGGTAATCAACCAAGAAACCGTGTTTATTGCATGACATTGATATAATAGCGTTTGGCAATGGAATATACAGCAGAATATAGTTCAGCTCAGAATTCGTCTATATCGCGATCCGACCACATCGCGGATTTCATTTCGTGGACCCCAACTTCCGCGATATAATGGAGCTACACTGTATTAACTTTATATTGTTTATATACCAGTATTAATCGGATATAATCATAAATAAAAATAAATAAAAATAAATGTTGCCTTTTCAATTTTTATGCTTGCTCTAAACCCTATGGTGTGACTACTCATAACTACTCATAAGAATTGTCTCGAAGATACGATTTTGGTGAGTAGTTACATCGTAGGATTTGGTGCTAAAATTAGTAAGAAAATGTTGGCTTAGTACATTTTACTCCCTCTTATCTGGAGCCGTAATAACTACCGTATTTCGTTTAATTATACATGATTAGGAACAATTAACAATACTAAAGGAAGCATGTCAATCAATTTCATGCTTCGATCAGGAATCATACGTATTAAAACAAATGTGAAAAATTCAGTGTTTTTCAGCCTAGTCATTTGACAGCCGTCAGTTTTTTCCCGCTTTGCTTAAGTCGTCAGCCAAAATGCTACTATCTTTAAGTAGTGAGTGTTTTTGGGGTCTAGTCATTGGCCAAGTGCATTATGTTCAAGTGTAGCCCAGACTCTAACAGCATCAGCGTCAGTCAAAAATCGCTCTAATCTTAAGTCGCCAGTGTTTTTCAGCCTAGTCATTTGACAGCCGTCAGTTTTTTCCCGCTTTGCTTAAGTCGTCAGCCAAAATGCTACTATCTTTAAGTGGTGAGTGTTTTTGGGTCTAGTCATTGGCCAAGAGCATTATGTTCAAGTGTAGCCCAGACTCTAACATCATCAGCGTCAGTCAAAAATCGCTCTAATCTTAAGTCGTCAGTGTTTTTCAGCCTCTAACATCGTCAGCTAAAACCAAAATATTGACTTGAAAAAAAATTAATTAAAAATTAAATTTTAAAATTTAGAACTCATGAGTCAGTCACACTTCACTGGCGAATGTCTCTTTGTCAAAGTTTTTCTTTCTTTTTAATTCAAACTAAAAAAAAATATTAAATTTTTAATTTAAATTTAAATTTCATATAGATATCAGCGTTTTTTTTTCCTTCTTTGGACGGTACCCGGGAAAGGACCCGTTCCCAATTGGAACAGGACCCTTCCCAATTTGAACAGGACCCGTTCCCAATTCAAAGAAAGGACCTGGCAATATGGTAAAAATAGTATTTTCAGTGAAAAAAAGAGAATTTCTGTTACTATTGTTAGCATTGCCTGTTGATATGAACTGTATAATTGCTACTTGATAAGTTAGATCAATATAGGCCTACATATATTATAAAACATAACTTCAAATTTCTTTTTTGTCATCATTTCACGACTCGTTTTTTCCCAATTTGAAGTTTACGCGACAAGAAAAATTCCCAATCTGAGGGGAAAAATTCCCAATCTGAGGGGTACCGGACCCGTTCCCAATTGGGTGAAAAAAAACGCTGGCATAGATATACACTGCAGTGGTGGATGTATCCCTTAAATGTGGATTTTTCGTCGGCGTTTTAATAATTTTAAAATTCATACATTCACAATACATTCACAAATTCACATTTTCATTCTTCATACATTCACAATTTCATTCTTTTAACATTAATCTTACATCCATATTTGATATTAAACTTCAATATAAATAACTCCGTGTCAATTTACTCTTTGTAAAATGACTTCTTTTATTCATATCTTATTGTATTCAGTCAATATTCCTACTTCATTTACATAGCGTCAGTGATTTGCTATATATTTCATATCGTCAGTCAAATCACTATACGCCTTTGTTGTCAGCAAAATTCAACGATATCTTTGTTGTAAGCGTAAGGCGTCAGTATTTTACCCCGACCCCTTCGTCGGTTCTGTTAGGTGGGCGATAATAGGAGGCAAATACTATTTTCTTTTTTGATTTGGTTGTGATAGCTCCAGATATAAGTTCAACTGATTTGCTACATTTAATGTCAGTTACATTTAATTCCCTTTTAGCAGCTATCAAGACTCCCCCATGTGGGTTTTCGCTACGATCATTTCGATAAATGTCATATTCAAGTGAATCTTCGAATATTTCGTTTGAATTAATGTCGCTGCTTAGCCATGTTTCTGTTCCCAGGATTACATCAGGGCGAGCTGTGTCAATTAAAGTGGATATGTCTTTTAGTTTCTTTCTTGCACTTTGGAAATTGATACCGAGGAACCTTATGGAACTGCTTTTTCTGCGTCGCGTTACTGAAGGATTAAGTTTTGGAGAAGAGGCTACAGTTGGGCTTCCAATTGAGCTGAAGGTGGAACTGGATATGTCAGTAGAACCGGATATGTCAGTTCTAAATTATAATTCTGATGTTTTCTATATATTCGAGAACAAAAAGTTCAAAGTTGCCTTTTAATCTAAAGTCAAATACAAATCGGTTCGAATCTAGATCTACTTGGGACGCGTTGAGGGCAGCAAAAAACGTGAAGTGTTATTCGGCAAAGTGCCTACCTCGTGTGCATTTTGTCTGTCCGCTGCAGATGCCCGTGGGTTTAAGATCACCTCTACAGCTGATGACAGTGTTCTCAGGACGTTATTTATTTCTGGGTCCATATTTACCGTCGATTTCAAACAACCGGTCGGACACAAAATTAGGGATAGCCCCAGAGTGATCTCCCTTTATAACAACAAAAGTTATTCCCCGTTATTTCCGTTGAGGGTTTCCCGTGCGTGTGATGTTTGCCAGCACAATAATTGTAAGTTGTATTATCAAAATAAAGGTTAGCTCATCTAAATGAACATTCATTCTACATATTAAGTTCCACTGGATACATCTTAAGTTGGAAAAACTATTCATTTTCGTAAAAGAACAATAGAACCGAGACTGTCAACACTCGAAAAGTTTCGCCCCGGTCTATTTTCGCCCTATAAAATTTATATTAAAATGCCTAATTTTCAGAGCCAAAAGCTCACTTCAAAACAGTATCCTTACTGTAAAAGTCAAACCCATCAACTCTATGGACATTTGTTTTGGTTTTATTTATACTGCTATTAGTGTTTAAACGATGATCGATTATTTCCAATGATTGATCGAAAGTGATCATTCGATTCTCTTTTCCAGTGTGACGTCATACCCTCTTTGTTTACACTTAGTGAGCACGCGCACTCGGGGACAACAAACCCAAAATCTACGTAAGTTTGTGCAGCACTAGGGCGCGTTTAATCTCATTCTTTTTTACGCGTTATTATCTGAACGGGTCCTATGAATACTACGAAGGTCTTACATAAGTTGCAAAAGCGTGATTTTACCGAAAATTAGAACTGACTTTTTCTCCGAGTAAGACTGATGCCCTCCGAATGAAGGACCGAGAATATGCGTATGGCATAATGCCATTAAATACCCGGATGACTGGAAAAGTGAATCGATAATCGATTATAAAATCAAATAATCGATTAATCGAAATAATGTTTTTTATAATATTCTAAGTAAAATAGCTATATTGTTTCTAATATAAAATGTATAAAAACACTTTACTCATTAATAATGACTGTATTAGTCTTCAGATGTGCAATTAAAATAAAAAAAAGTCTATAATCTTATTTTTTTATTGTCAACTTTAAGATTTTAGTTAGTAAAAGTTACTAAATTTAAACTCAAAATTTAAAATCTCATTTCGATTGTATAATCGAAGATTGATCGAAGTTATCTTTCCGATTGTATCCGATGATCGAATTTGAAAATCAGCCTATTATGAAACTCTAACTGCTATACACCTCTTTCCAGTTATATACCCCCGTCGGACCAAGTCCTTCGGCTTCGGATGAGAATTTATAAACCTAGGTCCGATGTATAAGTGCTTTACACTTGGCATCTAAAAGAACCAGAGAACTCTTTCGATAATAAGAGTAGGGCATTGCGCCTGGGTTCTCTGTATCCTCTCCCCTCTCTCTGGGGCGTCCAATAATTAGCCCATAGATGGCAGAAACGGACGTTAACAAACAAACCTCTTTAGAGTATTACAAGCAGGGGCTGAACCCGGCTGGTCACTTTATCCCGACACCGAAAAATCAGTCGTAATGCTAACCCTAAATCCTGAGAGCCAAGGAGGAAAGCCATTTCTACCCATTTTTAAGTCTTTGGTTTGACCCGGCCGGGGATTGAACCCGCAACCTCCCGCACTGCACCACTGAGCCATGCTACATTTGCCTGTAGATTGAGGCAAATAACGTCACCAATTACATGTATTGGTATCAATTATTTCCCACAGGTACTTGACACATTTGATTTTTGGCTCACCTGGCACGAAGTGCCAATGTTAGCTATTAGGATTTCTGGATATTTATCTGTCTGTCTGTCCATCTTTCCACAATTGGGTTGTGAACGCTCTAGCGGCTACAAATTTCATCCAATCTTTATGAAACTTGAATACAATGCATTTCTTGAAGAAAAGTACATGAAAGACCGCAAGGGTGGAGGAGTATTCTTATTGCTGAGGCCCATCCATGAGAAATATTTGAGCTCTGAACTACCAGAACTAGACACAGACTAAGCTGAGATAGTCTGGGCCCAAATTCAGCAAGTTGGAAGCAAGGAAATACAACCCTGCTCATACTATCACCTGAAAACATCAGATGACTTAGCATCCTTTGACGAATCACTAAAATTTAAATAGAGCAAACATTGCAGACCTACTAAAACCCGTGAAGCCGGTGGCGGTTCTGTCATGGGTTTAATTTTTTACACAGGTTTTTCTGCAATCGTCACAGGTCACAGGTTTTTTTGGGGGGGGGGGGGGGGGGGGGGGGGGGGCTGCAATCTAATCTACTGGGATGGAACTGGAAAGACAAATGCCTCAAGCCAAGAGCCCAACATGCAAAACATCATTACCAAATAACAGACATTTTGGACGATAATGGAATGACACAAGTAGTGAAAGAAATAATGCAACTTCATTAATAATATGCCAAACAAAATACGAAAGGTCGAAACTATTCAAGGCATTTCGGACCATGACATTGTCTATCTAGAATTTAGCACATGGCTTGGAGCTCTCGGCCAATCAGATGCCTCAAAAACCTGTGAATATATCGTTTATTTCAACAAACCATGGAATAACTAACAAACTGTTCACTTATTTCTCGCTTCCGTCATCTCAAGGCAATTTGACGTCACAATTCTAAAAACAGCTGAGGTCAGAGGTGAACTGCACACGCTTCATGTCGTTATATTATGTACAGTGAGACCTAGACTTTAAATACAATTACTAATGAACTGTGCTTACATATAGAGCTTCAATAAGCGTTATTTATGTTGGTGTTAAAGCATGCTTAATGTCTCAAACTTATAATATGAAATAACCTTTCAATTTTAGTAAAATATTACAAACAAAATGACTTTTTCGTCTAAAACAGAAATCAGAAACGAATGGTTTTCTTGTTTTCCTCGAGCCCAAGCCAGTGCTAAATAGGTTAGACCATGGTTGCGCGCGAATAAACGACATAGTTCTCGGGGGCTACGCCCCCTCGAACTATATCGTTTATTTGCTTGCAACCATGGTCTAACCTATACATGATGCTGATACAGAAACCAAGAAAAATCAACCTCTACAAGAAGACAAACTGGAAGAGCTTGGCAGAGGAGATTGAACTTTTACAGGATACAATCAACTAGAAAGAAAAACTTGAGTAGACATCGAACAACTATGGACAACATTTAAAGATGAACTCCAGGATAGCATCACAAGACACATTCTGACAAAAATGATTTCAGCCTAGGATAAACTACCCTGGATAACCAAAGAGATCAAATCACTTATAAAAAGAAGGGATACAGCATACAAAAAAGAAGAAAAAATCAAATGATTAACAACACGTCAAATAACATAAAGAACTAAAAGACCTGATCCAGAGGAAATCAAGACAGGCATATTGAGCCTTCATCAAAAGCATCTTAATTGCAGATGAGTCACTTGGGGCTAGCAAGACATTTTGGACATACACGTACATCAAACACAAGAAAAATGACAAGAGCGGAGTATCACCACTTAAAATGGATGTCCTAAATGCCAACTGCAATTTTTATGTCCCCACACGACTTAGGCATATTGTTTTTGGTATGTCTGTTTGTCTGTCTGTCCACAACTTTAACCTTGGCAATAACTTTAGAACTACATAAGATAGAGACTTTATATTTGGTATGTGTACTCACCTAAAAAAGCTCTTGAGCTCAGTACAACTTGGGTCTTGTTCTGCAAAGGTCAAGGTCATTAAGAGGTCAATTTGTCCTTCTATCCACAACTTTAACCTTTGCCATAACTTAAGAACTACATAAGATAGAGACTTTATATTTAGTATGTGTACTCACCTAAAGAAGTTCTTAAGATCAGTACAACTTAAGTTATGTCCGACAAAGGGGTCATTTAGAGGTCAATTTGTCCTTCTGTCCACAATTTTAACCTTGGCCATAACTTTAGAACTACATAAGATAGAGACTTTATATTTGGTATGTGTAGTCTCCTCAAGAAACTCTTGAGCTCAGTACAACTTGGGTCATGTTTGACAAAGGTCAAGCTCACTTAGAAGTAAAATAGGGTGAATTTAACATTTGCCATAACTTTGGAACTGTATGTGATAGAGACTTTATATTTGGAATGTGTACTCAATTCAAGAAACTTTTGCGCTCGGTATAACTTAGGTCATGCCCAACAAAGGTCATGGTCATCTAGAGGTCAAATACTGATAATTTAATATTGGCCATAACTCTGGAACTACATGTGATAGAGACTTCATATTTCGCTTGTGTTCTCAACTCAAGAAACTCTTTAGCCCAGTACAGTTTGGTCATGTCAAACAAAGGTCAAGGTCATTTAGTGGTCAAAAAGAGTTAATTCACCATTAAAACATTAGAAAACGCTGGTTTCTTTGTACATTTTCATCACAACAACAGCAAGGAGTACCATGCCTACTGTATGATTTTACAACCAAATGAATACATTTCAGGGACAAAACACATGGGGGGGAGGGCATTTGTCACTTATTGTGACACCGTTCTTGTTTTGTCTGAAAATGTTTCCAGAGTCAGTGTTTTCACATCCGGTTGCCAGTTTTAATCCAAATGAGCTTTCAAGTTACTCGGAGTCTCATCTGGATCCATACTGTTTGCAACAGATATCATAATTGCACTCGCAATGTACAGAGTGTTACGTAAGAATGTCACTCTAAACATGACTTGTTACATACGATTAAATTACTCACAGCGAGAGAGGGGGATTCAGACAAGCCAGTGCATACCTTTATACTTTACTTTACGGTTGTTATCAATAAAACTTGGAAACTTAGGTACAGAAATGAAATAACATTTCTATGAGGATTAGGTAAAAGGTATGAAATGGTATCAGGGCTCCAGATAAGAAGGGGTAAACTAAACAAATAAAATATTTTCTCACTTATTTCAGCACCAAATCCTATGATGTTTCTACTCATTAGAATTGTCTCGAAGAGACGATTCTAATGGGTAGTGATAGCACCATAGGGTTTAATGTAGAAATAAAGATTTTAGTTTTTGAAATACCCCCTTTATCTGGAGCTCTGGGTATTTCTATTAAGATTAGGTACAAATGTGAAAACACATTTCTATGAAGGAAAGGGTTAAACCTATATTCTTTTCTTTCAGGCAAGCGGTATACAGTACCAGTTATGACCCAGTAGAGCAGAAGAATACTCCATATCAAAATGTCAAGGTGGAGAAAACGACCAAAGGTGAGGATACCTGAGTATTCGGGGCCATACAGGAGAAACATGTTGGAGGAGGCCAGGCAGGAACTAATGAACATTATTGATTCTAAGGACACTGTTGTTTGGAGCAGGATCAGGAATAAAACAGGAATCTTTCCTAATGGAGAGAGGGACACTAACTTTCCTGGATGGGGCCAGGCTTCCTGTGAATTTTCTCATGCTGATCTCAAAGACAATTTAGACACAGACCAGTTTACGGACTCTGACATGATGACCTGCACTAACAGTGGACCAAATTTCCCATCATCCTCACAACCCACCTCAAGTTCTTCAGGTATGTATAGGGCCAGTCCGACTAACTCATTACATGATAAAGCCAAATCCCCAGATGTAATACATATAGATGGCAATGGTGATGATAATGATCTATATAGTGAGCAGCATGGTAAAGACACACAAGCATCTCCTGGAGTTATACTTTTGGACAGTGACACAGAGGAAGTGATACCAGTTACGTCCAAAGGACACGGCAAATCTACTAATATTATACCCTTAGATAGTGGTTTAACAGATCACCACTCAGTAAGGAGACCTTCAAGAGAGAGAAATGTGAGAAGTGTATCAATAGAAAGTCATGAGAGTGGGTCCAAGATAACAGTTGAAGTGATAGAGGGAGACAGACTTGAAGAGGGAGAGATAGATAATTGTTCTGGCACTGATTATACACAAATAAATGAGTCAGAATTAGGAGCTGAGATTTCAAGCTTGAATGGTGTAGGAAGTAGTAATGTCGTACTAGGTGGTCACCGTCCAGACAGAGACAGTAAACAGACAGGAGAAAATACACAATTTGAATTAGACAGTTCAGAGCTGCAAGAAAGCTACAAATGTGACTACTGTGAGGTTATTTCAGACAATAACGAATTTATAAGGGAGCATCTGCAAGAAAAAAACCACAGTTCAGCAAGCTTGATACTCTTGAACTCTTCGGGGGCACCTGTCTATTTGAAGGGACCAATGGAAATAGAACATTGTAAAGAAGAAAGGAGCTTGATGGCCATTTGCCCCGCCCCAAACTGCAACCAGGCTTTCTCCAATATTTATGTTTGTTCTGAACACTACAGCCACAATCATGATGAGGCCGCTGATCCCTCATATGCTATAGCCCCTGTAGAAACACAGAAAGTTATATATTGTGAAATGTTTAGTAAAAAGAACAAGTGGAAATATAATGTAAAGGCTTCAATGGGAGATTTATCTAGAATCGACTCAGCTTATCAGTGCTTCCTTTGTTTATGCAGCATTACATTCAGTAATCATGCTTCTCTAACTACTCATTTAAACAAATGTCATAGAAATGAAGGTAAAAATGTATCCCCCACTGACTCCGCCAGGTGTGTGCACATTCTACTTGTGAATAAGAATAAAGAAAGACACACATTGTTGCCATATCAGAATGATCGAAAGAGTGAAGTTATATGTATCCGAAATAGAGTTAATAGCCTGAAGCTGTTAAAAAGAACAGTCAGCCACTCAAACACCAAGTCAAGGAAGGTCTTTCACAAAAAGATTCAAGGGCTGAAACAGCTTTTGAAACCAAGCTATTGACAAGGTCAGAGGTTAACCCTTTACCTGATAGTCTCTTTCTAGTATTGAAGATAGGTGACTTCTTAAAACAGGTTGAAAGTAAAGCAGAATGCGCCTTAAGGCGCATTCTGCTTTACTTTCAACCTGCTTTAAGCTATCATGTGATAGAACATATTCCCTATAATATATATTCATGACTGATAAAATTCGAACTTTTTTCTTCAGCGGAGGAATAAATTGTATTCGCTAAAAGGCGCTTCTATGGGGGAAAGGGTTAAGAGTATTTCAAGTGGTACTATCTGTATTTCTCCATCAATCATTATAATCTGACCACTCGTTATCATAAGAATGGTCTCTTTGAGATGATTATGTTGAGTGTTTTCATTACCCTTTACTCCATAGCCTGTAGTATTGAATATATACTAGTACAGGGCTCGAGATAAGAGGGAGTTTTCTTAACAAATCTAACATTTTCTCACTCATTTCAGCACAAAATCCTATGGTGTTAAGTACTACTCATTAGAATTGTCTCGAAGAGTAGTGACATCATAGGGTTGAATGCAGAAATAAAAGTTTTAGTTTCAGCTACCATCTACTAGAATATAGAAAATATTTCTTATGACACATATTCATGACTTTATAAATTGGACTACATGTATTTTCTTCAGTGGAGGAATAAATGAAATGCTTATCTATGGAGTAATGGGTTAAAGGAGTTGTAGAAGAAACAAAGGAAAGACTATTGAACATGTTCTGTTGACTCAACCTTATCTGAAGCCTTGCATGATAGTGTCTATTGTCCCCTGTCCTAAAGTTTACTAATGTTTCAAATTTTATACAAGTGTGACTGTTCTTTATCTCTTGGTTACAGGATCCAGGCTGCTCAGTGTTTCTGCCATATACAGAGAAGGAGGAGTTTTAGATTGTGTGCACCACTGACATTTATGTAGCAAAAAAAGCTGCATTCAGGGGCATTCATAAAACATCGTACGACAAAACGGTTATAAGTCAAAAACTTTAATTTCTGATTTCTCTATCTACATGTATTCATGGCATGTGACATCTCTTTGGAATCGTCTTTTCAAGACGATTCCAAAGAGATGTCACAAGACAAGATTCGATGGAGAAATAAATAATAATTGAGACTTTTATACATGTAATTATAATCTGACTTACAACAACATTTGTCCTACAAAGTTATATGAAACAGGCCTCAGAAGTTAGAGGGTAAAGTCCTCTCGTTAGCCCCTCTCCTGCTATTGGTGTATATAGATATGTTTTGAAAACAGTGTAGACTCAGATCAGACAGCTCCTAAAGGAGCTGTCTGATCAGGGTCTACCGCGTTTTCTTATTAGATCTGTCTGCACTTTTTGTTTTGGAAATGTTCTTGATTTTGTTAGCCAGTGTAATAGTTCAGATGATACATGTTCATGGTGGGCAGAGTTTTATGTACAGATGAAACTCGATTATTCAAACATGTTTTAGTTCGAATATACTCAATATACTCATATTTAAAAGATAAAACAGGGCTTAGCCATGTTTTAACTCTGAAATACGGGTATGTTCGACTTAAACGGGATCAATGTATCGCAATTAAACTTATGAATTACTGGTAAGGTCGATTAAGGAGAGTTTGAAGTATGGAGTTTTGACTGTATTATGAATGGTCAACTCTTTCCTCCCTAAAACTTTAAATGGTCAATTCCAGTTTTCATTTTAGTCTAGTCCATTTCTGACTTTTATGGGTTGTTTTTGTCAATGTTTGGCATTATGACAAACAGTGAAGGCCCTGATCAGAGGGCTCCTTTCGGAGCCCTCTGATCTGGGTCTTCACTGTTTGCATAGGACAAGTGTACTATTCACATGTACACTGTTTGAAAAGGACGCCTATATGCGGGACTAGTGTTTAAAGGGTTAAGGAGAAGAGTAAAAGAGTAAGGGCATAATATTGAAAATGAAGGCAACAATATACAGTCAAACTTTGATTACTTCAACTTGCTTGTAAGTTGAATATTACAGCTTATATATCTTGTTATCTTGAACTGGCTTTAGTCAAACATATCTGTATTTCAAAGTCAAAATGTGGCTTAGAGAAGTTTTAACTTTGAAATTCTGATATGTTTGAGATATATAGAAGTTCAACGGTATTTTTCAATGCTACTGATCTGTATAATGCCTGGCATACCCATAAAAAACTTGTTTAGTTTTAATGCAACAAATACATAAACTTTTGTGTTACAAGATATGAAAGAATGTTTAACTCAAGTCATTCACCCCTGAAACTTTTAATGGACAATTCCAATATCAAAATAAGTCCAGTCTATTTTTGACTATTTAGGGTTGATTTTTACAATTTAGTTCAAAATGACAAACAGTGTAGACCCTGATCAGAGGGATCCTTAAGGAGCCCTCTGATCAGGGTCTACACTGTTTGCATGGGACAAGTGTAATCCTCACAGGTACACTGTTTGTAAATGACAAGTAAACTCGTCGCTAGGGTTGAGTGTGTTAACCATTATTGTGAGGAACACTGATATGTATTCTTTCAAAAAGAGTACAACATGATCCGAATGACTTTTCAACAGATCTCTGATCAGACTGCACTATTTAGTTTCAAATATTGGCAGGAAACAACCCTCAAAAATCATTTATTACTGGTCTCATGTCAAAAGAGGAATACATCTAGTTCAAATAACTCATTCCCCTCTGTAACTTTTAATGGACAATTCCAATTTAAAAAAAGTAAAATCCATTTTTTATTACTTATGGTTTGAGTTAACAATATATTTCAAAATTACAAACAGTGTAGACCCTGATCAGAGAGCTCCTTAAGGAGCCCTCTGATCAGGGTCTACACTGTTTGCATAGGACAAGTGTACACCTCACAGGTACACTGTTTGTAAATGACGAGTATACTCGTCACTAGGGTTGAATGTTGAATGTGTGAACACATTCAACCCCAGCAACAAGTACATGTATACTCATTATTCACAAACAGTCTATTACTTTTAGGAGTACACTAGTCATATTAAAGCAAACAGAACCTGTTATGGCTGTATAAATCAGAACTATTTTCTTCAGTTGAGGAATAAATTAAAGGTGTATTTATGGTGTAATGGGTTAAAACAGATTAGGATTAAAGATCCATCAGAAACCTTTGGATGACTTTACTAGTAAATGCATCAGAAGGAGTATTTCACTTATTTTGGTGGATATGATCATGTCAACATATTTATGTTACACAAGTTGTGTATGTTTTTGATGATTAAAAGATTTAATTACATGAGTGTGTTAAACTTTTATTAGCTCACCGTAGCTAACTCAGGGTGAGCTTTTGCAATCCTTGAATGTCCATCGTTTGTCATCCGTCGTTCGTTGTCAACAATTTTAGTGTTTACACTCTAGAGGCCACAATTTTTATCCAATCTTTCTGTAACTTGATCAGATTGTATATTATCATAAGAGTTTGTATATTATCATAAGAGTTCGGATAAATTTGCTTATGGTTGAAATCAGACCAATAGGCCAAGAGTTATCTACCTTTGAATTGCTGAAAATGCCATATTTAACAGTGTTTACACTCTAGAGGCCACAATTTTAATCCAATCTTTATCAAACTTGCTCAGATGGTATATAACTATAAGAGTTCGAATGAGTTTGATTATGGTTGAAATCGGTCAAGAAGGTCAAGAGTAATCTACTTTTGGATTGCTGAAAATGCCATATTTAACCGTGTTTACACTCTAGAGGTCACACTTTTAATCCAATCTTTCTTAAACTTGCTCAGATTGTATATGACTATAACAGATTTGATAAGTTTAATTATGGTTGAAATCGGATGAATAGGCACTATGTCAAGAGTTATTTGCCATTGAATTGCCGAAAAGTCATATAATTATAACACTTTGTTTACACTCTTGCAACTAGTTTTCAATGGATTTTTAGCTCACCTGAGCTAGCTCAGGGTGAGTTTTTGCAATACTTGAATGTCCACCGTCAATAATTTTAGTGTTTACACTCTAGAGGCCACAATAATTAACCAATCTTTCTCAAACTTGCTCAGATTGTATATAACCATACTAGTTTGTATGAGTTAGATTATGGTTGAAATCGTACCAATAGGTTAAGAGTTATCTACCTTTGAAGGCTCAGGTGAGCTAAAAATGACACAACAGTGCAGACCCTGATCAGAGGGCTCTTTTAGGAGCCCTTTGATCTAGGTCTACACTTTTTGCAAATGACAAATGTACTATTGAAAGGTACACTGTTTGTAAAGGACAAGTATACGTGTTCGCTAGGGTTGAATGTGTTAATGTTTTTTGATATCAGATAGTGAGGCCAGTGGTCATGTGATGATAGACATGTTTCAAAGTCCACGATTGCTAATGAACTAACCCCTCCTCTACCAAGTTCTTCAGATACTTTAACCCTTTCCCTTATAGAAGCGACTTTTAGCACATGCATTGTCCTCATCCGCTGACGAAAATAGTTACAATATATACCGTTATGAATATGTGTCATATTTAATACTTATTCTAGCAGGTAATAGCTTAAAGCAGCCTGAAAGTAAAGCAGAATGCGCCATATGGCGCATTCTGCTTTACTTTCAACCTGCTTTAAGTAGTCACCTATTTTCAAAACAAGAAACAGGCTATCGGGTTATGGGTTAAAGCAAAATACATAAATAGGTGAAGTTGGTATATTTAAATAAGTACTTGATTGAGTACAGTAAAATCTCTTTGTTATGACCACTCAATGAGGTTACTTTATTCGTGATTAACTCTTTCACCCCTGAAAATTCCAATGCACAATTCAAGTTCCCAATTAAGTCTAGTACATGCTTTTACTAGATCTAAATGTACCTGGAGTTGTTATAGCAATAGATTGCAAATGACAAACAATGCAGACCCTGATCAGAGGGTACCTTCAGAAGCCCTTTATCTTGTTCTACAGTGTTTGTACTAGAAAAGTGTACATTTCACAGGTAAACTGTTATTTACGCTGGGTACCAAATGTAACGTGGTATATATAGCCAGACCGGGACTCGATCCCGGGATCAATTGCTCTACCAACTGAGCCACCGGACCACTTACGCTTACACAAATCTCTCACCATTTAACTATAAACTCAACCTGGATACAACTCGATATGATGAAAGAAGCCTTGTTAAACTTTCTGCACTTTTTGCAAATATCTTCCTTTCTTTCTAGCAAGCTGTGGCTGTGCAGAGATGCAAGCATTCAGTAAGTGGATACCTGCTAGGATATATCTTATCTTTTAACAATCTGACGAGATATCTAGCACTGTTTCTGGACCTATAGCAGATATTAAAACAAACTGCTATGCATCGTTTATATGAACTAAAAATCTACTTTGTACAACACAATATCTCACAAGTTTCTGATGATAATTTGTGAATGAATGGCGTGATAATGACGATGGCTAGAATAATATTATTCTTGTTTGCCTGTAACAAATTTATAAACAATTTTGCTTTTGAGACATGCAAGTGCGCAGCTCTGAGGATGAGATGGTCAGAACCTATACTTTAGGGCTACCATGGAATTTGTGTCTTTTCACAGTGAACTGTTCTTTTGATCGTTTCTTCAAGTTACAGCAAAAACTATCAAATGAATCCCTTCAAAAATGGCACACGATCCACCTTGTTAAACAAGGACAAATTTAATACCTTAAACATTTACCGCCATATGTAGTTCGCCACCTGTTCTCAAGAGCTGTGTTTAGCAGCAGTGAACAAGAATGCGCGTTCAATAAACACTTATGCCCCCGGTGGCATCCTTGACAATAATTATATTCTGAATTTTTTCTAAGTCCAAATTAGGTCAAGGTCAAGGTCAAAATCAAGGTTGGGTAATATGGGTTGATTGGTAGTGATCCAAGGCAACAACTGTATAAGTATCAAAGCATTGTAGTCAGTTATGCTGATGCTAGACGAAACGGTAAAATCTAGTTAACCAAGAAATAGCCCATTTAAAATATTTTTAAGTCCAAATTAGGTCAAGGTCAAGGTCAAAATCAAGGTTGGGTGATATTGTTGGAAAGGTAATGGTCCAAGGCAACAACTGTATAAGTATCCAAGCATTTGGGTAAGCGGTGTTGATGCTAGACAAAACGGTAAAATCTACTTAACCTGTTATGGACGCACGGACGGACGGACGCACGGACGGACAGGACGATTACTATATGCTCCCGCATCTGTCGATGCCGGGGGCATAAAAATGTCTAATAACAGAAGGGTTAAGTATAGTAGACATCATTCAAGGACCGAAATAAACCCTCTCCCTAATTGTAATATTCTTTCATTTACTTTTCTTTTCATAGAAATGCTACCCTGTTCTGATAAAGAGCCTTTTTATAGATTTTTTTTCTGCATCCTGGAAAGTGGCAGCCAAAAGCAGGGTTAATGTACAGCAGACAGTTCCTACATGAGCTTTCTGCTTTATTTTCAACCTGCTTTAAGCAGTCAACCATCTAAAACACTGTAAAGAATAAGTATGTAAAGAGAAAGAGTTAAAGTGTAAAAAGCTGATATAACTATTAATATGTATGGTCTTGTTTTCATGGCGCAATTAAACACACAACTGCAATTCTTATATGAAATATGGCATTTTATTGAAAGAAGTAAAACTGCATAACAATTTCTGTATGATCTACAAATATAATAACATATTGGCTATACATGATTTTAGCAGGCATGCTCACACTCGCTCTAATAATTACCACCACTGCTTTACGCTGGACTGGAAACATTCATTGAGCAAAACATAGTTAAAGTCTCCTGTGACCCTTTACCCAACAGCCTGCTTCTAATTTTGAAGACAGGTGACCACTTCGAGCAGGTTGAAAGTAAAGCAGAATGTTTTACATTCAACCTGCTTCAAGCTTTCATCTTGAAAGATATAACCTTCTGTGTTTTATGTTCAGGACTTCCAAAGTGGGGACTACTTTCTTCAGAGTAAAAACGATTAGAAGCGTAAAAAGATGTACTTTTGAAGAATATGTACTATGTTAAAATAACAAGTCTCCTTAATCCTTTACCCTATAAATAAACCTTTTTATATTTCAAAGTATTCATACACTAAGAAAAGTAGTTCGAAGGCAGGAAGTCCTGGACATGAAATACAAAAGGAAATACAAAAGGTATTTCCGGTGCCTTTCCAGTTGAGAGCTTAAAGTAGGCTGAAAGTAAACATAATACTACTTTAGGAGCATTCTACTTCACTTGTAACCTGCTTCAAGTTTTAACCTGTTTTTCAAACCTAAAAACAGAGTATGGGGTAATGAGTTAAGACATTCTCTATTGATTTCTATAGTTTTCTAAAATAACATTTGAGCCTAATCAAGACAGAAAATCAGAAATAGTGATATGATCATGATCTAAAGTAGACTGGCCTCTTCAATAATCAACTCATTCACCCCTCAAACTTTAAATGGACAATTCCAATCTCTAATTAAGTCCAGTCCATTTTTACATATTTAGGATTGATTTAAACAGTATATTGCAAAATAACAAAACGTGCAGATCCTGATCAGAGGGCTCCTGCAGGAGCCCTCTGATCAGGGTCTACACTGTTTGCATAGGACATGTGTATTACCAACAGGTACAATTTTTGTTATAACGAGTATACTCATGCCTAGGATTGAATGTGTTAACAATTTGTAACATTTTTTCACAATCCTAAATTATTGTTCTAAATTTAACTAATCCTTCATTATTATTCTAAATTTAACTAATTCTTCTTTCAACACTTATTGTAGACAGTCTAATGTTTGGAATAAGGTATGTATTAGTAAAAACACTGGTCTGGATGATTATTGTTACTCTTAGTACTAATTTTGTCAGTTAAAATCAAAGGAAAAGAAGGGATACAGACTCAGAGTTTTCTCAAAGGGCCACTCGGAACCTAAGCCCCTAACAGGCAATTCTTACAGAGCTCAGAGTTATTTTAGTTGCTGTGGCATAATGGGAATCTGTACCCTTAAACAGTAGCAGTGGAAGTTAAGTATTGCTTTACCTTGTGTACACATACTGATCACACATTCATACTGTCAAACCTTGATAACTCAAACTCGCTTCAGTCGAAGCTAACTGACTCGAAGCTTATAAAGCTGTTGAGTTGAGTCTGAAGTCATTCTCAAGCATTTTGATTGGTCAGATTTGAGCCTAGGCTCAAATGTGACCAATCAAATACTTGAGAACTAACTCATACTCAACTCAAACTCTTTATAACCTTAGGGACTGTACTACGTCAAATTTCATGTTCGTTTACGTTGAATAGCCACATTTTAATTTTGAAATACAAGTAACTTTGACTTAACCCTTTGAACCCTAGTCCTGCATATAGGCGTCCTTTTCAAACAGTATACATGTGAAAAGTGCACTTATCCTTTGCAAACAGTGAATACCCAGATCAGAGGGCTCCTTACGGAGCCCTCTGATCTGGGTCTTCACTGTTTGTCATAATGAAAAACATTGACAAAAACAACCCTTAAAAGTCAGAAATGGACTATACTTAAATGGAAACTGGGGTTGTCCATTTTAAGTTTCAGGGAGGAAAGAGTTAAGCAAGGTTGAGTTATCAGGTTCCACTGTATATGCCTTTACAGAATATTTGTCACAATAAATTCTCTGCGAGCATATTCAATACTGGTATGCAGGACTCAGACAAGAATCGGTCAACTGAAATTTTCCAAGATTTTCTTTTTTATGTCAAACTAAACCCCATGTTGTGGCTGTAACTCATCAGAAGTGTCTCTATATGATGATTCTAATGATTAGTAACAGCATAGTCTTCGGTAAAGAGATATGGAAATTAGTATCTAACCCATTTCTCCATAAATACCCTTTTATATGCCTTTCATTTAATCCTCCAGTGAAGACGATACTTCCAATTTATACAGTCATGAATATGTATGGTAGAAATATCTTCTATATTCTTGCAGATGGTAGCTTAAAGCAGGCTGAACAAAAATCAGAATCTGCTTTACTTTCAACCTGTTATAAGTTGCACCTGTATTCAAAACTATAAACGGGCCTGGCTATGGGGAAATGGGTTAAAATACTCGTCTTATCTGGAGCCCTGATTACGTTTCAGCATCTCAAATCAGGTTCTCATGTCATTCATACATTTCTACAGCTTAACAACATAAAATAAAATAATAAGCACAAGAAATCTATTATATTCTTGATTGTTTACTACAAACAAGCAGTGAGAGGTACAACAAAGCCTGCCCCCTATATCCCCATGAAAACATTTTGCTTAAATCTAAAAAAGTTTCCGATACATGTACTAAAGTTCTTCATATCTATGCAGTTTTGAATACAGAAAAGTCTGGATATCTCTACCAACAGGTTACTGCTAAATGCAGGTTATTGCTAAGTAAACAAACATTTTGCATTACTTTTACCCTTTGGTCTTTAGTGATCACTTAAAGACTGAAAGTAAAGCAATTCTGCTTCACTTTCAACCTACTTTAAGCTAAAATGTGCTTAGATATGGAAAATACTTCTTACAGTGAATATTCATGACTGTATAAATTGGAACTATTTTCTTCAGTGGAGGAATAAATCGTAAGATTTCCAAATTTTCTATCGGGATTATTTAAAACAGGTTGAAAGTAAAGCAGAATTCAGCCTGCTTTAAGCTGCCATCTGCAAGGATAAAAATCCGAAGATTTCAGAAAATTTCAGAAAATATGGCAGCCCTGATTCTCTCTATTATAAATGCTATTCTTCAAATTCTTTAATTAACTTTACAAGATAAACAAATACCAGCCAATGTATAGTATGAACTTAACTACTACCCATAACCAAGCAGTCTAGCACTAAAACAGAGTTATCTTGCCAGAAGAGGAACTTTGGGATATTTAGAAGTTTTTAAAAGTTGAAGTGACCTCAACGAAAATAACTGGTATGAATATGCAGTTATGTACCATACTCTTTTCATGGTTATTCTTACTATCAATACAAAAATGCTGTTTTGGTTTCACAATGTGCCTGCAACAATTGTCGTCTGCTAATGTTCTACAATTTGATTTTTCAAACTTTCTATTCAAAACGGGGTCAGAGTGTCAAACAGTTTAGATCCATGAGACGCCTCGTTATGCAACATCTCTGGGATCCAAACTGTTTGCACAATCACGATTCTACTGCTGGCATGCAAAGAGTTAATCTGACATTCATTGCCCTTGTAGGCACAGACTAAAATATGCATACATTTCAATTTCCAATCATCATAATCATTGTCAGAGATAACTCTAGCACTGTCATTTGTATTAAGCAACCACTGCATAGCAGTCTTTTAACCCTTTACTCCATAGATAAGCATATTTATGCATTTGATTTATTCATACCCTGAAGAAAATAGTTCTGATTTATACAGTCATGAATATGTATCGTAAGAAATATTTTTGTTTAAAGTAGACTGAAAGTAAAGCAGAATGCGCCTTAAGGCGCATTCTGCCTTACTTTCAACCTGCTTTATGTGATCACCTATCATCAATTCTAGAAACATGCCATGGAGTAACTGCTTAACTGCAGATGAATGCTCAAAGCAGAAGAAAACATTTGCAGAACGTTTCTTTAAGCACTTGCTGCATTACTTTTGTCCTGCAGTTAGCAGTCTTTTTTTTCTCAAAGACTGTTAATGTACATGTTTTACTTTTTCAATGGATGAACAATACAAGTTTGATTGTGAACATTTTTAAAGTGTAAATAAAGGATGCATGAACAAAATGGAAATGAGTTATATTCCAAGCCTTATGTCAAGCCAAGAAATGCGTAGCAGGAATTAAAAGTTGTAATCCTCAAGCTTAATTTACCGTAGGCTTTTTTAAAGCTTTACTTTTCACATGGAATATTCCACTTTTGAAAAATTATCAGTGTAAGTTCATTTTAGGGCTGTTTTTACACAAACAAATTAAGAAGAATAAAAGCAAGACAAACAGTGCAGACCATGATCAGGCTCTGGTCAGGATCTACACTGTTTGTAAAATACATGTATATACTAGTCTTCAGCATAGGGAGAGTTAAGTAGAGAAATAAAATCTGGCATCACATAGAAAGTTTTCTTGATAGAAGAAAATACAGTAAAACCTCTCTATTACGACCACTGAATTGTGTTAATTATCAGGTATTTGCTTAAAGCAAGATTAATGTTAAACAGAAAGCTCCTTGAGGAGCTTTCTGTTTTACGTTTACCTTGCTTTAAGCTGTCACCTGTCTTTTATGTAGTCAATTGATCTTCTTTATAGTGGTTGTAATAGAGAGGTTTTACTGTACTTGCAAATGCAAGCAAGACATAACATAAAGTCTAATAACCATATCCCAGGGAATGGGTACATGTTTGAAGTTTATACAAAGTCTATGTACTCATGGTAATCTCATTTCATCTCTAAAGATTATACTCTCTCATTACCAATTTCAAGATCCAATCTTCCATCTTACCCATTTGTTCTTCAAAGGCAAATCTTGTTCAAACAAAATTGAAATGTGTCACAATGTACAGTAAAATTTCTCTATTACGACAACTAAAAAGAAGGCTAATTAACTGCATAAAAGACAGGTGATAGCTTAAAGCAAGATGAATGTAAAACAGAAAGCTCCTAAAGGAGCTTTCTGTTTTACATTCACCTTGCTTTAACCCTTTCCCACATAGCATATCTCTAGTATTGAATATAGGTGTCCACTTAAAGCAGGCTGAAAGTAAAGCAGAATGCGCTTTAAGCGCATTCTGCTTTAATTTTAGCCTGCTTTAAGCTATCACCTGCTAGAATATAGAAAACATTTTGTATTATACATATTTATGAATGTATAAATTGGAACTATTTTCTTCAGGGAAAGAATAAACTGAATGCGCTAAAAGGTGCTTCTATGGGGGAAAGGGTTAAGCAGTAACCTGCCTTAAACACTGGATAATCTGCCTTAAACACTGGATAATGAACACAAGTGGTTGTAATACAGAGGTTTTACTGTACTGAAATAGAAGCATTATGATCATTACCTTTTTTTTTAAAAATAAATGCCTGTAAAATACACGAAAGAAAGGGTTAAAAACACCTAAAATGCCTTGAAGATATGCACACGTGTGTTCACATCGTGACAAATACAATATCCCAATCTCTGACTTTCACCTGCCACTCCTAGCCATCAATATACAGTCAAACTTGTGTTTAGCAGTCAATCAACGGAAAAATTATTAGCAGTTTTTAACTATTACCCCATAGCCTGTTTCTAGTTTTGAAGACAGATGAACACTTAAAGCAAGTTAAAAGTAAAGCAGAATACGCCTAAAGGCGTATTCTGTTTTACTTTCAGCCTGCATTAAGCTACCATTTGCTAGGATAAGAAAACTATTCTTATGGTGCATATTCATGGCTGTATAGATTTGAATTATTTACTTAAGTGAAGAAATAAATTAAAGGCATTAAAATCTGTATCTATGGAGTAATTGGTTAACTCTTTCCTCCCTGAAACTTTAAATGGACAATTTCATTTTCTATTTTAGTCTAGTCCATTTCTGACTTTTAGGGGTTGTTTTTGTCAATGTTTGGCATTATGACAAACAGTGAAGACCCTGATCAGAGGGCTCCTTTCGGAGCCCTCTGATCTGGGTCTTCACTGTTTGCACAGGACAAGTGTACTATGCACATGTACACTGTTTAAAGAGGACGCCTATATGCGGGACTAGGGCTCAAAGGGTTAATACAGATTATTGTTAGGAATTAGTCAAATGCGTAACAGGGCATATCTTTGGAGTAAATGGTTAAGCGGTCACCAGTCTAACCTGTTTCGAGCTTCATCACAAATGGCTGCTTAATACAAGTTTGTACTATTATGCAATCCTTGCTATAGCAGATTATAATATCATCACAAAGGACAACCTTGTATGTATTAAAAATAGTCGTACAATTTGTATAATACAAGTATTAGCTTCCATTTATATATTACATAAATAAATTTACATGTACGAAAACTCAAATTTCATCAGTATACCACCAATATATCTCTGAATCAATCAGTTTGGATCCAGATAAGATAACGAAATTATTCAATGTCTGATAAGGGTCAAACTTGTTTTGACCCTTTAACACATGATTCGGATAAAAAATAAAATGAAATGAAATAAAACTGCCAACATCAGTCTTAAAGCAAACATAATAATATAGCACGGTATGGTTTAAGCTTCTAAATAGGAAAACCTTTACATACCCAGAAAAAAACAATGAAAAATGTACAGTCAATCTTATGCCACTGTTCAAGAAAAGTGTGAGGTCCGACTTAAGTCATTACTAAAATGCAGTGAGTGCATTAAAGCAACCATTGTTTTAAATACAGCCAAAGGATCTTCTATTGAATTAATCACTAAACACAAGCTTCACTGTACAATTTTGACATGTCCAAATTTTGGAGAATTTACCCAGCACATCAATTTCACAGTTTCTACTAGCACCAGTGAAACGTCTTAGTGTTATTACCCTATTATATCTACATGTACATGTATTCACAAACCCTCAGTAATCACTTGATCTGTTAACCCTTTCTCCCATAGAAGTGTCGTTACAAGCCTTTCCTAGTTCTTCATGCTATGCTTCAATCGTTAAATGAATGGGGGAAATGGTTAAAATCAAGGCAGTTCTATTAAAACACTTACAGAACTGACATTGATAATGTGGCATATTTATTTTACTTTACTTTACAAGCCACTTTGACTGTAGAAATGATATGTATGTCTATGGTTGGTTCACTGCAATTTGTACTATGACTATAAGTAGGCAAGTAGCAAGTAAAAGAGTATTCCTTGGCATGTAATAGGATCATTTTTCATTTAATACAACAAGATTGACACTGGATTCTAACTCACTTTCCAAAATTCATGTCTGTTAAGAGCTAGACTGACAATGCTGAAAAACAGTTTCGATATTGAAATAATCAAATCCAAAGAAAACGTCAATACTTCCATGTTTAAATAACAGAAGTACAAATAACGGAAGTCCTTAGAAAAATGGGCATATTCATCATCTACTAGAAAAATTCAATGTTGTTATAAAAAATAACACAACCATTCTAACCCAATATTTGCATATATCTAAGCATGTTATAGTTTGAACAAATTTATTTTGAGACCAATGTACCAAACAGTTACAGGTGCCCGGGTGATCCCAGTTTGTACAATTATACCAATGTACAGTAAAACTTCTCTATAACAGCCACTAAACAGAAGGCTTATTGACTGTTTAAAAGACACGTGACAGCTTAAAGCATGGTGAAAGTAAAACAGAAAGCTCCGAAAGGAGCTTTCTGTTTCACTTTTACCTTGCTATAAGTAGACACCTGTTTTCCATAACTTATAATTAACACACTTACGTGGTTGTAATTGAGAGGTTTTGCTGTATATCCTTGATCACCAATAAACAAACTAAGCCTATCGATACACATGTTACAAGTAGAATTTCAATTACAACTTCTTAAGACCACCTTTATTGGTGTTGTATTAACATATCAATTTTACAAATGTCACAACTACAAAGACAACTACTAAAAGCACCAAAAGTTTTACACTGTTCTGCAACTCTTAGTAAATGAAAGGCTATAAACAGAAATTGCATGGAGATCGCAAAAGACCTGTTTAATGCAGGGACAAACGTATCGCAGCAAAGATCGTTCCTTGAGTGCTCTCTGCAATACAGTAAAACCTCTCTATTACGACCACTAAAACGAAGGCTAATTGATTGTATAAAAGTGAGGTGACAGCTTAACTCTTTCCTCCCTGAAACTTTAAATGGACAATTCCAGTTTACATTTTAGTCTAGTCCATTTCTGACTTTTAAGAGTTGTTTTTGTCACTGTTTGGCATTATGACAAAACAGTGAAGACCCTGATCAGAGGGCTCCTAAGGAGCCCTCTGATCTGGGTCTTCACTGTTTGCACAGGACAAGTGTACTATTCACATGTTCACTGTTTGAAAAGGACGCCTATATGCGGGGTTAGGGTTCAAAGGGTTAAAGCAAAGTGACAGTGAAACAGAAAGCTCCTAAAGGAGCTTTCTGTTTCACTGTCACCTTGCTTTAAGCTGTCGCCTACCGTAAACACCCTAATAATTAACATAATTTAGTGGTCATAATAGAGAGGTTTTGCTTTACTTCTATCCTGCAATATCTCAAAATGCTGTCCATGCATCCCCTCTTATCTGGAGCCTTCAGCCCTGTATTTATGAATTGACTGAAGTTCTCATGTATAAAATGGTAAACAGCATAATATGACTGAGAATGGCATACAATATTAACCACCTCAATGTTCTTTGTTGTTAGTGTATCATATAAAACACATCAAACATTAGCAGTTTACAATAATGTCCTCACTGGATATCTACAACAATGTCAAACAATTGTCAAACATCAGCAGCAGCATTCTTTATGAACTGGACCTATGCTTACAAAGCATTTGAGGATGAACCAGATAGCGTTCTGTATTCTGCACAAATCTAACCAATCAAAAGCTTGAGAACAATCTCAGACTCATTTCAAACACTTTTTAAGCATGTGTCCGTGACTATACCATATATAACATTGAAGAGATTTTTCTCTTAAGAAATCATTTGCATTAATCAGTCAGGCAAAATGCTTTAAAAGATATTTTCTTCCATTTTCGTGATTGTTGCCAACTAATACTTTCCCAGCATCCTGACCGGTAGATGCCTAAAGTGGGCTGAAGGTTAATTTTCTTCTTTATTTCCAGTCTGTTTTAACCATTACTCCATAAATATGCCTTTTAATGCCTCTAACTTGTTTCTGCACTGAAGAAAACAGTTCCAATTTTATCATTTATGAATAGGCACCATACAAAATATGTTCTATATCCGACCAAATGGTAGCTAAATGCAGGCTGGAAGTAAAAGCCTTTAAGCAGAATGTGCCTTAAATTAAGGCGCATTCTGCTTTACTTTTAACTTGCTTTAAGTGGTCAACTGTCTTAAAAACTATACATTGGCTATGGGGTAATGGGTTAAAACAACTACAAGCTATTGGGTGAAAAGGTTAAACCAACAGTTTCCAGGCTAGTGTCTTTCACATCTTACAATGTCTACCAAATTTATTCATCATTGTTTAGCAAATACCATACAGCTTAATGAACTTTAGTGAATGATATATTTAGCCAAAAGTTGATGCACCAAACAAATTTACATTTGACATACATGTACAAGCAGGTGATTACAGAGAATATGGCCTTCAGAGAGACAGACAGATAGACAGAGAATGGAGATTGAGTGATTATAACAGGGCTCCAGATAAGGGGAGTATTTCAAAATCTAAGATCTTCATTTTGCACTTAACTCTTAGTCTCTATGGTGGGACTACACATTAGAATCGTCTCTTTGAGACGATTCTAATTAGTAGTAAAACTGTGCTGACATGCACGAGAATATGTTGTATTTGTTCAGTTTACTCCCTCTTATCTGGAACCGAGGTACTAGAGAGAGATAGAGAGTGACAGAAGGAGAAAGCAAGAGTAAAGACAAGGGAGAATATAGTGTCACAGTGTGGACATTACACAACCGTTACAATACAAACTGTGCAAACAACTAATACTGTCACACCTGTGCTACCTAACAAGTCAAGGAAGAATCACTGATATCTTTGAAGACAAGTATCTGCATCAATACAGGACAATAATCATGCAGAAAGCTCTGTAACTGTCTGTATAACATTTTGTCTTTCATTCAGCAGACACCTGTCTCAACAGATCCTCACGCTGCTTCAAATGAAATGTCAGTGAGCAAAGGTTTGACGGCACAGTAATACAGTTAAACCTACATTTAGTGACCATTGGATGAAGAAGACTAGTGACCGATGACCGCTATGGCAGGACAAAGTTAGACATTAAGCTGCTACCTATCCTAGAGCCTTGCCCTGAGAAATTCAAACACATTGTGTAGCTCAAGCCTAGCTGACATCTCTACACTGGAAACACTGACTTAGTAAGATACAAAACACTAGTTTTTTCTTGGTGATGTCAAACAGTGTACATGTAGATCCAAACTAACCACCGTGTCAAGAGACATGACAGTTGATCTGGGTCTACACTGTTAGTAATGCAGTAACTCAGGTTTTTCTCATAGCACGGCTCATATCTTCTTCAGAGTGGTCACTTTCTACAGGATTGACTGTTTGTCAGTTTCAAGTGGTAACACAATAATATATCCTGTCAATACTACACAAAGTTTCAGGTTCAGTGAAATAGTGAACATGTTAACCATGTACTAACACCGTCAATTGTAAAGGTCTGTCCAATTTAAATAACCTTTTACCCATGTACACTGCTAAACAGTAAAGACCCTAATCGCTTCTGCTCTGATCAGGGTCTGCATTGTTTTCAGCAACTGTTGATTCTTGGTGAGCGTCAAACAGTGCAGACCTGATTAGATGATGCAGGGCTCCAGATAAGGGGAGTATTATAAAAACTAAAATCTTTATCACTGCATTAAACCCTATTTTGTCATTACTCATTAGAATTGTCTCTTCGAGACGATTCTAATGAGTAGTCACAACATAGGTTTTGGTACTAAAATGAGTGAGAAAATATTTGTTTTGTTCAGTTTACTCCATCTTTTCTGGAGCCCTGTGATGTATTTCTAAAACAGAGGCTCACCGTAGTTTACACTGTTTGCAACGTCTACAGGTCTTTATTTTGATGACAAGACTGGACTGGTAGGTGCAATTCACAGGATTAAGAAAGAGAGAGAAACAACCTAATGCATTATAAGGCATCTCTGACTCACAGCCAGCAGAATGAGTTACAAAGGGCTACCACAAGTTGACATGAAAAATCCTAAGATTTCCATATTTGCATTTTCAAGTGCAATTTTACGAATCGTACCTTTACCCCATCGCCTGTTTCTAGTTTTGTTGATACATGGCTGCCTAAAGCAGGCTGGAAATAAAGCAGAATGCGCTTTAAGGCGCATTCTGCTTTACTTTCAGCCTTCTTTAAACTACCGTGTACTAGAAAAAAAATTCAAAGATTTAGGAAAAATCCGGAGAGATGGCAGCCGTGGTTACATGGTCAACATGGATGTGAGTTTCCCACTCTTAACACACTGTCACAGTACATGTGGTATGATGGTAAAAGTTAAAACTGTTTTTTTCCACAATACGCCCATGCTGTGGCATGAGCTTATCTTGGGGATTTAGGGCTTTTTGTTTTTCACTGGCCCTCTGGGTGGGGTAATCGGTCGTCCAGAGTTCATTCCTCCATATTGGTACTTTGCTTTCTTTTCTGATGGTTTCAAAATCTGAAACGTAAAAAAGATATGTTTGTACAGTCAGTTTGATTTATTCATTGAGGAAGAGTGGCAATCTTTAACCTTTTACCCCATAGCCTGTTTCTAGTTTTGAAAATAGGTGACAACTCAAAGCAGGTTGAAAGTAAAGCAGAATGCGCCTTAAGGTGCATTCTGCTTTACTTTCAGCCTGCTTTAAGCTACCACCTGCTAGAATTAAGAAACTATTCCTTATGATATAGATTCATGACTGTATAAATTGCAACTACTTTATTCAGGGGTGGAATAAAATGAATGCGCTAAAAGATGCTTCTATGAGGGAAAAGGGTTAAATACAGGTGGTGCTGAATGCTGGAAAATAGCTTTCAGCTTGATCTTTATGCTGCATTGATCAGCTGCTGGTTTTCTGCTAATACGTTTGAATGAATACAGTTAAGAATGAGAATATTTCTTTTGAAGTTAGCAAATTCAATGTTACACCTTTGCTCAAGCTCCACTAATCATGAGGCTTGACAATGATCCAAACTATTGTCCAAAGAATCCTGTTCTTGTAAAATATGAAGAAGTGCTCCAACATGGGAATAGGTAACACAATGAAGCCTAGCTTACAAACACTGTACCTCTCAACAGTACACTTATCCTTTGCAAGCAGTGTAGACCTAGATCATAGGGCTTCCAAGGAGCCCTCCGATTAGTTATCAAGGTCTAAGACTCTTCACTGTTTGTCATTTTGCAATGCGACAGAAAATAACCCTAAATAGTCAAACATGCACTAGACTTAATTGGAAACTGGAATTTTCCATTAACTCTTATCATGCTGAATTGTGGTCTGCTTAAAAATATCGTCTGCGAAAATATTAATGATTAATTTTGATCTTTTTTAAACTTGAGAAAATATTGATATGAGTGTCAAATAGATTGGATCCAGATCAGACGCCGGTTTCTGATCTGAATCCAAGCTGTTCGCAAATTTTAGCCAAGTTTCTTAGCACAATAAGGGTTAAAGGTGTCCGGGGTGAATGAGTTAAGAAAGTACCTGGAAGGAACACATCAATGTTTCATCTACTGACATCATGCCACCCGCATTGTCAAACTCCCCACAGTAGTTAGGTGCAGAAAATAACGTAACCAGCTGACGCTTGGCAAAGAATTCATAACCATCTTCCACAACCTAAATATACAGAAAAATCAGGTACAATAACATGATGAGGTTGTTCTATCTAGCCGTTATCATTTGGCAAAGAAATTACAGTAAAAATCACAACCACTGAAAAGAAGGTTAACGTATTGTGCGAAAGAAAGGTGGGAGCTGTGAACACATTATGTTTTACTTTCAACCTACTTTAAGCTACCATCTGCTTGGACACACAAAATGACTCTAATGGTGCACATTCATGACTGCATAAAGTGGAACTATGTTCTTCAATGGAGGAATAAATTATAGGCGTAAAAAGCATATTTATCGAGCAATGAGTTAATTAAGTGGTTGCTCATTACCAAATGAACTCTACATCTTACATCTTCAGCAAAAACATTTTGATAATCAATTTTGTTTTAACAAAACTCATGATTAAGTTTAAAACTGAATTCTAAAAGTTGTACAAGTCAACCTGAATAAGTCTTCAGATTAAAATTGCTTCTTCTGATTCTCCTTAACTCATTACCCCATAAATACGCCTTTCATTGATTCCTTCACTGAAGAAAATGGTTCCAATTTATACAGTTATGAACATGTATAATAAGAAATATTTGCTATAAACTAGCAGATGGAAGCTTAAAGCAGGCTGAAAGTAAAGCAGAATGTGCCTTAAGGCACATTCTGCTTTACTTTCAACCTGCTTTAAGTGGTCACAATTTCTAAACTAAAATCAGGCTATGGGGTAATGGGTTAATGGCAATAAGACATATTCAACATACCTGGTGAGCACGACAGATCAGATCTAAATCATGTCTGTTGAGGAATTTACTGACAACATCTCCTCCAAATGTAAATGACACCCCTCTATCATTTTCTCCCCACCCTTGTACATCTTTGTCAGGGTCTGACCACAGCAAATCACATAACAAACCTGAAATACAAGCAGATATACAGTAGTACAAGAGTTTCACACAACACTGAGTCAACTGAACCTTCTTTATGTCTCCAAACCCTATATTCAGTATGTTGTGACTATAAAAAAGGGTTTGGTTGAAAGATCGGTAAGTTTGTAATTGAAATATGCACCTTATCTGTACATCTGTAAACTTTTAACAATCTTTAAGTTAATCTTCATTGGTATTTTCGTAAAATTGAAGGAGAGATCTGGAAAACTAAACTATGGCTAACTTTTGATCAAAGAAGCATTAAAAGGCATTTCAATGAGAACAAGACTGCGTTCATTAAATGCTTATGCCCCTGGTGGCATCTTTGCCAATAAATTCAGAATCATTTCTAAGTCCATAGTAGATCAAGGTCAAATCAAGGTTGGGTGATATGGGTGTTTTGAGAATGGTCCAAGGCAACAACTGTATATAAGTATCAAATTATTCTAGTAAGCGGTGTTGATGTCAGGTAAAATGGTAAAACCTAGTTAACCAGGAAATGTCCCAATTCAAATATTCTAAGTCCAAAAGAGGTCAAGGTCAAGCATCAAATTGAGGGTTGGGTGATATGGGAGGATTGGGAATGATCCAAAGCAACAACTCTATAAGTATCAAAGCATTCTAGTAAGAGGCTGTGATGCAAGACACAACAGTCAAATCTGGTTAACCTCCTACACACAGACGGACGCACACACGCACATGGGGACAGGACAATCACTATATGCCTCCGCATTTGTCGATGCTGGGGGCGTAAAAAGGTAGACGTCAAAAGGAGTTTTTATGGAGGAAAGGGTTCTGCTAACTGATATAAAGGGGGTCCATGCATCTTCAGTTGAATGATCACATAACCCTTTCCTTTGAGCGATTCTACCTACACCTCCACATGAGCTTGACAATAACTTTAACTCATTGAGCCCTAGTGATCAGGGACTTAACTGTTTGTCATTTTGCAATATATTATAAAAACAAAACCTAAATAGTCTAAAATGGACCAGCCTTTATAGTTTATTGTAAACTGGAATTGTCCATTGGAAGTTTCAGTGGATAATAGTTATTCTAACATGACACGTGAATTCGTCTCTATAAACAAAGAACAGGTCTATCGTGGTATACCTGAGACGTTTTACAACGCTCTTCTCTACCCCGCTCCTCCCGCGGTTATATGACATGATGTGGCCTCGTGCGTTCACACGTTATGATTTTTAAATTTATTACGTTATTCATATAGCCCATAAAGACCATATACTTTTAATCAGTCATGTTACTGTAATTATCCCATTCTTCTGTCTTGTTTCATGTAATGTTTGTTCTATGCCAGATTGTGGATCGATAAATGTAAATTTGCTGTTGGGTGTAAGGTTCTTGTAATGCCGCGGAAAAAGTTATTCGGTCCAAAAAACTGCACCCGCGGAGGAAATAAGTATGGAACATTTGATTTCCTTTCTAAAGAATTTCTTAAATCTGGTCATGTTAGAATCGAAATAATCTATGTTCTACTGTTGTGAAACGGTGTTTTAAAACGGTCGGTCGTTGTGGTGCGCAGGAATTGACCACGAAGGCTTTCGGCCTGAGTGGTCAATTCCTGCGCACCACAACTCCCAACCGTTGTAAAATACCGTTTCACAACGGTAGAACATAGATTATTTCTTAAATCTAACCTGTATCAGGTACATCTGTTGGTCTCATGATTCTTCTAATCTGTTCCATGGACTGTAAATCTGGTGATAAACCTGCAAAACATCATCACTTATACAGTCAAACAGGGATAACTTGTAGCAAGGTTTTACGCATTACTCCCTATATGGCATTTAACCCTTTGAACCCTAGTCCCGCATATAGGCGTCCTTTTCAAACAGTGTACATGTAAATAGTACACTTGTCCTGGGCAAACAGTGAAGACCCAGATCAGAGGGCTCCAAAAGGAGCCCTCTGATCAGGGTATTCACTATTTGTCATAAAGCCAAACATTGACAAAAACAATCCTTAAAAGTCAGAAATGGACTAGACTAAAATGGAAACTGGAATTGTCCATTTGAAGTTTTAGGGAGGAAAGAGTTTAAGCAGTTAATTTATTCCTCCACTGAAGAAAATAGTTTCTACTTTATACCATTATAAACATGCACCATGAGAATATTTCCTATATCCTAGCAGCATCAGTTTAAAGCAGGCAGAGTAAAGCAAAATGCACCTTATGATCCATTGTGCTTTACTCTCAGCCTGCTTTGAGTGTTCATCTGTCTTCCAAACAGGCTATGGGGTAAAAGGTTATCTTCAAAATAAGGGTAAGGTTGACTCAAGCCAGTTCAAGTTAACAAAATTTAACAAATACAGGTAAAATCAGTTTAGAAGTTCCAGATATTGAGATTCAACTGTATATCAATTCGAACACTGACCATCTTATTTCATTTGCAACTAAGACAGTTTTCACAAAAATTATAAGTTTCCCCATCCTGTAACATATTTCACAAAGGTAAAAAGTAATCCAGTTGTTATTTCAAATTTCATATTCTTGGGACAAAATTTTTTTTTGTAAATTACCATTAGCATTGTGACCTTTTTTGTTTCCCATAAAGATAATCATCATCCAGTTTCATTTGATTCTTTCTGCTATAAAATTAACTGATATAGTTCTTCTGTTATTCACTATTACCATTCATTGTGCTGCTTAACCTATTATCCGAAAAATATGCCTTTCATTTATTCATACAATGAAGAAAATAGTTCTATTTTATACAGTTGTGAATAAGCACTGAAAGAAATAGTTTCTATATCCTAGCAGAATGTGGCTTAAAGCAGGCTGAAAGTAAAGCAGAATGTGCCTTAAGGCACATTCTGCTTTACTTTCAATCTGCTTTAAGTGGTCACCTGTCTTCAAAACTAGAAACAGACCATGATGTAGTGGGTTAAATTACACTTGTTTGATATACCGACAAAAGGATAACTTTTAGATTTCAATTTAAAATTTAACTCATATTGAACAAAACTTAATATATCAATAGTAAAATACAATACCTCCATGACAACAAAATATCTTTTCATCAATGATGGCTGCTATTGGCAGACAGTTGAAGCAATCTGTGAATGTTTTCCACAACTTTACATTGAACCGCCGTTTACCTGCAAAAGAGTTTCTTTGTCATGAAAGTACATTCAATCAATAGTCAAACTTACATTAAATTACCACTGAAAGAAGAAGACGTGATTTACAAAGAAAGGTGACTTAATGCAGAACAAAAGTAATTCAGAATGCTCTTATAATGAGCTTTCTACATTGCTTTTGTCATGCAATAAGCTGCCACCTGCTATATAGGCTACAAATATTCGACATTTTAATGGCTGCTTAATACAAGTTTTTCAATACAATGAATACCTTTGAACCTTTGTTCAACAATAATACTAATACAGTAAAACTACTCTATTACGGTCACTCAATTTCTTTAATTATTGTGTGTTTAAGGCAGGTGGCTGATAAAAGCAAGTCTTGAAGGTGACAGTGAAACAGAAAGCTCTTTTTGCTTGAAGCTGTTAACTGTCTTTTATACAATCAATTAGTCTTCGTTTTGGAGGTAGTAGTATTGAGGTTTAACTGTACTACTAAAAGGTGACTTGAGTTTCATAATGTAAACAGTTTGGTTCAAGTAACTTAACAAAGTTTCAGATTTATACTGTTTGACACAAGTTTGTACCTGTTTCCTTATTAAATCTTGAAATACAGTAAAACCTCGCTATTATGACCACTAAAAAGAAGGCTAATCTATTATATAATAGACAGGTGACAGCTTAAAGCAAGGTGACAGTGAAACAGAAAGCTCCTAAAAGGAGCTTTCTGTTTCACTGTCACCTTGCTTTAAGCGGTAACCTATCACAAATACCCAAATAATTAATGTACTTTATTGGTCATTATAGAGAGGTTTTACTGTATTTGCAGATGGCACTTTTGATGTTTTAGCAGGAAACGGTTGAAAAATCTGGAAAACAGACAATTTAAAGAACATAGCTGTTTTTCACCAAGGTAGTACACCTCTCGTGTGATCAGGCCACTGTCAATCAACAATATCAGTACCCTACATAGAGTAATAAGCCAGTCTAGTCAACTGACTGTCTATACTGAATCATGCTCAAGCTGGGTTTGGTATGAACCATGATCAAATCAGTTGGCCAAACTACTCAGCATTGGCCTTATCTTAGTTGGGGCGCAACTAACTACTTTGCTCAGGACATTTGAACTCAGCTGATGATTTATTTCAATCAAACTTCCTATGGTAGTCACTGACTGAAATTCAGAATGACAGTGACACTTGAACAGCGCTCCAGATAAGGGGAGTATTCTACCAAACGCTATGATGTTTTTTCAAAATATTGAAAGCTCATCTTTAATACTGAAATGCGCAAAAAAAATAAAATTTGTAGATTACTCTCCCGTATCTGGAGACCAGGAGTCCTGCAAATTAACCCATTACCCCATAAATACGCCTTTTTAAGCTTTTATTTATTCCTCCACTAAAGAAAATAGTTCTACTTTGTACAGTCATGAATATGTATAAGATATTATTTTGCTAATAGACCAGATGATAGCTTAAAGCATGCTGAAAGTACAGCAGAATGTGCCTTAAGGTGCATTCTGCTTTACTTCCAACCTGCTTTAAGTGGTCATTTGTCTTGGAAACTAGAAACAGGCTATGGGGTAATGTGTTAAATGTTCAACTTACATTCATCATAGAAGCCATAGATTCTGTTGATGCTAGCACATTCATGGTTTCCACGCAGTAGAAAAAAGTTTTCTGGATATTTGATCTTGTATGCAAGAAGTAAACATATTGTCTCTAGGGATTGTTTGCCTCGGTCCACATAATCCCCTAGAAACAGATAGTTGGCTTCCGGTGGAAAACCTCCATATTCAAACAGTCGCATCAAGTCTGTGTACTGTCCATGTATATCACCTGTCAAATGAAAGAATCAAAGACAGATTTAGCAGTGCTTTGATAGCAAATCACTTTGAAAAGAATAGCTTTTCTACCATATCAATAAGCTGAGTCAAACTGCTTGCATAAATTCCTACAAAAAAATATTTTACAGACAAATGTAGTTAGGGTGCAAGATTAAAGCCCAAGTTGTTTGCGAAAACTTTAGTCACTCTTTAATTTTACAAGTGACATTGATTTTAAGTCTCATTCGAAGGATTTGGTCAAACTCACAAGTCTAATGTTTTGCCAATTTACCATTAGACTATGGTCTGCTGGTATCTAACAACTTATATAAATCAATCTTGATGGTGCAAATAGTGGCATATGTGGTCAATCTGTGGAAGGAAACCACTGTACTCAAGGGTAAACTCACATGTCCAGACAGGCGACCAATATACTGCCCTGAACTAGGGGTGCATTGGTAAGAAGCGTGAACACTTACCTTGGCCTAACTGAACACTCTGGCAAACCTGGCATTAATAAGTCCATTGCTATTACTCAATCTCAATACACAATATCACCAGTAAAGGATTATTATTAAGAGGTTAAAATATGACCCAGGCGTGCCTTCTGCCCATAATGGCACAACTGGTGCCATAATAGCCCGAGGGCTATTGTGACACCAGGCGTGCCATTATGGACAGAAGGCACGCCTGGGTCATGTTTTGACCTTTTTATTGTATATCTTCATGCCAATGACGTGGTTTCAAACATCGTTTAACTGCCATCCACTGGGATGTTTAGCCCACGCAGAAAATTTGTAGTAGATCTAGAATTACAAACCGCTACGCTATCGAGTAGAACTCTACATTTTGACGTCGTTTTTATCTTTTGAAATTTCCGCTGAATGGCGTGAAATAATGACGTCATAACTGTCGTTTTGAATAACATAAACAACGTCAAGTAATTTCACACTGTGACACACATAAGACTTGACCATTTTATAAACAGGAACTGTACCTTTTACATTAAGACCCTTATCTCTCAGAATTCAAGTTCCAGAATACGATTTGACAACGACGCCAAACCCCTTCCCCTGCCATGTTGAATAGATCTAAGTTGCTAACATCAACGAGTTGCACGTGAATAACTTCGAGGGGCGATTATCCATAATCGGCCCACTGGGTCATTATGGATTGGTCACATGACATCCGTAATGACAGTTTTCAACGGCAATTTTGTTACTATTTATAGTAAGGTATACAATAATGCACCTTTAAAAACTATCACATGTCATTTTTACTTTCTTGAAATCTGAAGACAAAAAATCTTACCACAAATTTTCAATGGAGCTTCCAGTTCCAAAAGTATTGGCTGACTGAGGAATATTTCTCTTGACTTGAGACATAATCCTCGTACTTCTGCCTCCGTCATCTGTACTGTCTTTCCTGGCCGGCATCCTCGGACTAAAAAATTAAGAACCATAAATGAATACCGAGTATCATGAATGCTTAAAGAAGCACATGTAAATAAATCTGTACTAAATATATATAGAATATAACTAGATCAATGCCAATTTGCTCAAAATTAAATCTACTGTTTTAGTGTTCTATTCTTCTTATCAGATTAGATAATAAAACACATTTAAGTTTAGTTTACAGTAACTGTTGTAACATGCAACAGGGCAACTGTAATCCCTGGTGGTCACCCGTCCAGTTACTATCCTTGCAGAACTTTGCAAACCCATACACACACTCAACAATTTGACTATGAAAGCCGGCTTCCACAGCCAGGCTCTGCCCCTGCAGACATGTTTATATACTCCTTCATTTCGATCACATTTCTCCTCCTCTTTTCTTGACTTCACCCCTAAGTCACCCCTGCTCACATAGCCATATTGAGGGCAGAGACAATGCAACATGGATCCAGGACTGATGGTCATGTGATCCCATATCCCAAGGCTGCCATCAAACAGTGTTACTGCAGGACTGAAATTTTAGAGGGTCATTCTTGACCCCCTTGATGAAAATGTGGGGGTCATTTGGAAATTTAGGGGGTCACAGGATAGTTTGAAGTTTTTTGACGTTAATAGATAGAACTATTGAATAAAGTAGTTAGTGTGTTGTTCAGTGTCTTTATTTCACACTTAATTAATAGAACTGAGAGACAAACGGTCTAACTATAACAGAACTTCTATAACACCTCATCAGTAAAGTAGATCTATGTGTACTGTCAGCTAGTGCTTTTCACTATTATAGGAGACAGAAGCATACTTCAAACAAGCAAACAGTTTTCTGTTCTTGGAGGCTTTCCATTTTTCAGGGCAATGTCTCCTGCATCAATGTGTCAAGCCTTTATGCAGACAACAACATTTGTCAAATATAAAAGGCTTCGATACCCTAAGTGTCACTTAAATCTGCCTATAATATTTATCGTAAAATGAAACTGACAGACATGTGGGCGAACAGGTGGGCGAACGGCCAGACGGACGAAGGTAAATTGACCCCTTAAAGGAAATGACATAGAAAGTCTACCACAAATCTGTGCATTTCATTCTCTTTGTTTGGGCGCTGAAGAGATGAAGAATGAAGTCAAATGTTCTACGTTTTTAGCAGACGATGTTTGAGCCTGTAAAACACTTTTAAGCGTCTACTTTAGCAAAGTGAGTTCAATTAACAAACAACAATGGCGACCGATTCTGGCGATTAGCGGTACCTACGGAAGTTTAAATCATTTTCAAAGGAAACAATTTAAAAGTATATTCAAACGTAATGATATTAGATCTGAGGATCTAATTAAATAACAAACACGGACTCGTCATAGTTTTTAATATATTTCGCCCTTTTCAATTTTCGACTTTTAATTACTCGAGTGAGTTTATATGCCAGTCGAACTGAACTGTAATACCCACAATGCACCCGTCAAAACAACCAAAATGGCCATTAGCGCACTCTGTCAATTTCGTAATCGACATGCGTCCAACACGGAATTCATACATATGTATTTACTCCGGCGTCGGCTGCATGCTTTCAATGAATGTGACGATTATAACATTTTTGGTTTCAGTTATTCGGCAGAATTGACTTGCGTCACATAAAACGCACTTGCTGAATTTAGTTACGTCAAAGGTGATTTTGTTGCGTCAAAAACGCAAGAAACGCGCTCTCGCGGTAACACTGATCAAAATGTAACTTGCATCGGCGCAACAGTAATCCCTGAATGTTGCCTATCCAGAACATTGCTTCACTTTGCAACCCATACAATCACTCAACAATTTGACTTTAAAAGCCAGTAGAAGTGTTAATAAACCCCATTTCTGTCACACAGTAGAACATGTACAGTTGTCACTCAAAAAAGAAACATTGTGATATTCTAAAGACAGATTAATGCAGACTCTCCGTATTACTTTTGTTCTGCAGTCACAACTCATCTTCTTTTCAGTGACCTATTAACACAACAATGTAGATTGTTCTCTTGCTCTGGATTGTCCATTTATAGTAATTTAATCCATTAACTCAGAGCAATAGATTCATACCTTGAATATTTCGGCTTTGTCGCAAAGCCTTCATCAACACACTGAGAAGTAGTCAGTGAGTATCCAAGGTATGAATCTATTGCTCTGAGTTAATGGATTAAATTACTATTAACACAGGTTTTACTGTTTGTCAATCTGAAAGAAAACATTTGCTTTTTGGTTTTAACTTTTACTGTTTGACATGTTTGTCAATCTGAACATGGAGAAAGGACAAATGGAGATGTAACTTATACTCAAATCTGCATTTTCCCGAAAATGGTGTCGTCCGTTACCTGTATGTGCGATAACGCTTAATCGATCGATAATTCAACTGCACCGGTACGCCAATAGCGGGCTATCGCGTTTTTTATCGTGTTGAATGGTTACCTACTGTTAGTTTAAGTTACATAAAATCCTTAATTTTCACCCGATTTTCATTATAATGGTCTTAAAAGAAGGCTAAGATATTTATCTTTCTCTTGTAAAAATAACAGATTTTATTTTTAAAATTGATCAGTTTTATGGCGAGTTAAAGAGTGGTTTCCAAATGAATTTGCCGATAAAAGGGAGCAAGCACTCCCGCATAAATATATCACGCCCCGTTACAAAACCTTTCATAAAACCCTCAATTTTCGACCGATTTTCAAAGAAATGGTCTTAAAGGAAAGCTTAGATACTTTTCTTTCAGTTGTAAAAATGCAAGTGTTTATTTTCGAAATCGAAAATTTTATGGCGAGTTAAAGAGCGATGGCCAAATGAAATAGTCGATAAACGAGAGCAGGCGATCGCGAAATATATACTACGTCCCGTTTAAAAAACTTGAATTTAATCCATAATTTTCGTCCGATATATATATATATTTTTTAAAAAAGGTCTTGATATAAAGCCGTGACACTTATCTTTCGGTTGTAAAAATACCAGGGTTTTTCTTGAAGCGAAAAAAGTAATGATGACCTACAAAGGTTGCTGGCTTATGAAATGACTAGACCAACTCGCGTAAGAAAAGAATTCCTTCCGTATAAAAAGTTAAGCAAACTTCTAAACTTCTAAAAATGTGTTCATGCATTGTTACAATGTTCTACATGGAGGAAATATTTCCTTGGAGGCAAAAACAAAATCCATTTTGTATGTAAAGAGACATTTGAAAGGAGTGCGCGTCAAACGGCCAAAATCCAAAACGGCCAAAGTTGTAACTGTATTATTATGTCTTATGTGATCATTATTATTATTGAAAGGAAAATTAGAATTATTAACATATTACCTCAAAAAAATGAATTTAGGGTTAGTTTTACATCCAGACTAAAATATACATATTATCCGTCCCATTTCTACGAAAGAGGTAACAGTTTGCATTATCTTCAGAAATTAATTGCAAACATGATAACATGAGATCTCCGTTTCTTTCTGCTTTACTTATGTCTTATATAACGGAGTAAATTATAAAGCAGCCAATGCCTAAAGCAATCTATTTTAGTAACTGCTAAAGTCTTTGCCTGCTGATCGCTAGGTCTATTCATCTGTAAACTACATGTCTGCCATATTACACATCACAAAGGAATGTGACACATTACGTAACCGTACACAGATAGCAGGGCATTTATAAGCGTCATAAAACTCTCCCAGCATGAAGTCCATGCTTCTTGAAATGCCGATTATCTATGAAGTGCATGTTAGGGAACTGGACACATGCAGGGGGTTGTCACTTTAATAAAAAAATATCAATGCTACCCGTGCGTGTAACTTGAACCTGTGTTTTTTACTTCTGTAACCGCATGATGTTTATATATTATACAAATCACAAATATTAAAGATAATAGAATTGAATTGGAGAAAAAAAAACACACAAAAAAACCAACATCAATGCACCTGGTTTGGTTGATGACTGGATTAACCCTCTCATTACTGAATACCAGTAACATGATGACTATTGCAATTGCAAACAGTTGTAATCCAGACCAGGCTGCAAAATGTCGGATTCATAGAGTATGTCGCTTGAAATATAGTTTACCCCTTTTTCGAATTAAGCTCTTTATGACACATTTTACCTTTTCTCCGCATGAGGATCATCAGAGAGAGACAGACAGACAGACATTCATACAGAAAGATGGAGACAGAAAAGAAGAAGCGAGAGACTGACAGACAGAGATAAGAGAAAAACAGACAGACAGAGAGACAGTCACAAAGAGAAACAGAGACATAAATACAGACAGTGGCAGAGAAATATAGACACACACAAACTTCGTAGGTAAACGAAAAAATACGTTTTTCTCTCGTTTTCAAAACCTCACTAAACTATCAATTTATAAGCTATCGCCTCAAATTTTGTACTACGCGTAAGATAATGGTCTAATAAAACATCTGTATTAAAATTTATAACGATAAGATGACATTAAAAGCATTTCTATTAACACCAAACTTCGTAGGTAAACGAAAAAATACGTTTTTCTCTCATTTTCAAAACCTCACTTAACTAACAATTTATAAGCTATCGCCTCAAATTTTGTACTAGTCGTGAGATCATGGTTTAATAAAACATCTGTATTAAAATTTATAACGAAAAGATAGCATTAAAAGCATTTCTATTAACACCAAACTTTCGTAGGAAAAACGGAAAATACAGTACTGTACGTTTTCTCTCTCATTTTCACAAACTCACTAAACAAACAAATTATAAGCTATCGCCTCAAATTTTGTACTAGTCGTGAGATCATGGTCTAATAAAACATCTGTATTAAAATTTATAACGAAAAGATAACATTAAAAGCATTTCTATTAACACCAAACTTTCGGAAAAACGTTGTTTTCTAGCCGCCAGCGAGCGCCGCTGATTGAACGACACGATAAATCGCGAGCAGGCCGGATACTTCTCCATTTGTCCTTTCTCCATGATCTGAAAGAAAAGCTTTTTTAAAAACAACATTGATTAGCTGCACATCAAATAAATTTACCTGTTAATATGAGCAAAAATACAAACAAATTTGACAGAAACAGATAGAATCAATCATGAAACATCATGGTTTGTTATCAGACAAGAATTGTCCTCAATTAGCTCATGTTTATTTTTAAAATTTGACTAATTAAGTTGGCAGATAAGTCAGATAACCCAGTTTGTTACTCTGAAATAAAACGTAATTTAACCAAAAAAGAAACTCAGTAGAGAATAATGTATTAGTTTCGGGCCTTTAAACCCCAACTTTAAATATACAAATGGAGAGCCGTTATTTGTTAACTGATAACCATGAAAGGAGAGCTATTGATGCATGAGATTGATACTTAAAGTGTGAAGTAAACTTTGACAACTTCCTCAAACTTTCCCATTTCACACGCAATTAACATGTCCGTCTACAAGACATATGTCAAAGAATTTATCTTGGTAAACTCTTCATGTGTGATCAGATTTAGGACGAAATATACCTTCAAGAAGGCGAGAAATTAGGCTATCTACATTCAGTTCAGTCTCCGCCATTTCT